>OMNN01096113.1:17170-28254 GCA_900302755.1 Chromis chromis | reverse complement strand
TCTGTCATTCAAACTTGTTCCACTGCATCCTGTTGATGCTTGATCAGAATGGGGTCTAGGAAGTTTGGAGGTCAAATCAACATGTTGGGCCATTGTCATGTTCCTCAAGATGTTCCTGATTGTTTGATGTTTTTGCCATGTGGTGGGGTGCATTTTCCTGTGGGGGTAGGCCAGTGACATTTGGGATTTCCATTTGCATGAGGGAGTGTGCTTGTTCTGGGACAATGTTCATTTGGGTGTCTAAGTCTCATCAACACGGATGCCAAAATCCAATGTTTTCCAGCAGAACACCACATAGTAGCAATATGATCAATGTTATTCACTTCACCTGTCAGTGGTCATAATGTTGTGGCTGATCGTTGTACACGCAAACTGCAGTGCACCTTTTCTGCTAAACAAATCTTGAAAAATTTTTTTTTTTTTTTACTTAAACATGGTATTTATACATTATTCACCATATATGATAATGCTACCATAATGTATTTTGCTTTTAAAACCAACCAAAAATCTTTCTGTCAGCCCCTGTAAATAATACGAGGGGGCCTGACCTTGGTGCACCTGTCTGGCGGTTGTCAAAGGCGACTGGATGTGTGTGTATGTGTGTACAAAATGCAGAAGTATATCTTGATTCCCAGCAGCTGGCCCTCGATCACAATGGTAAGCACACTCATTCAGACACTCTTTGTGTAAAGCAGAATAGAACCAAATCTGTTCTATTTTCAGATGGAGCCAAATCCTTTTTGTTGTTCTTCTTCACCGTCTCAACAATACTTTGGCCTAATCACATTAACACAGTTGATGTGAAAAGTTGAACACGCATTTGCAGTCCTGGATGAATCATCAGTTTTCTCTTCGAATTTAAATGTTGAGTGCACTGAATAGACATCTGTGAGGCTGTGAGGTTTGTAATCATATTTCCTTTATTAATTGATTTCCATTGATTGATGTCCATATTATCTCAGTGGCATTTCATTATGTTTCAGAGTGTTTATTGAAAAGAACCAATCATAGGTTTTGCAATCAACATTTTTTTTTTCTTTTTCCGCTGAACACTTTATTTCTGCGTTTGACAGCATAAAAATAATGTCACTGATTAAATGACAACCTCACCTCTAAATGTGAAAATGTAAAGCGAGAGTCCGGAAAGTGGAGAAATCTGTTTAAAATGAAGTCTTTGTGGCTAAATGTCCAGTTTACCCAGAGAGGATGTGCTTTACAAAGGAGGCATAATTGATACATCCATTGGCGTCCTCTTGTCCGGCCATCAGTCTGTCCACCTCGTCCTCCGTCATCCTCTCTCCCAGCGTCGCCAGCACGTGACGCAGCTCTGCTCCCATGATGGTGCCGTTGCCTTCCTTGTCGAAAACCCTGAGCCCCTCCACAAAATCCTCAAAGTTGCCCTGATCTTTGGCGCGGGAGATGTGCTGCAGCATCGGCAAGAAGGTCTCAAAGTCCACCATTTTCGTGCTCATGTCCTCTGGCCGTGGCTTCCCCAGCACTTTCAGCACATCCGCGTTGGTTGGGTTCTGGCCCAGAGCCCGCATCACGTCCCCACACTGGGCGTAAGTGATCTTCATCTCACCGGTTGGTGTGCGGTCAAACAAGGTGAAAGCCTCCTTGAACTCCTCAATCTGGTCAGCGGAGTACTCAAGAGTGATGCTTTTGGGGTCGAACTCGGGCTCTTTGGGCGGCTCGGGCTGCGGCTCAGGAGTCGGAGCTGGTTTAGCAGCCGGGGCTGCATCTTTCTTGGGCTCTGGCTTTTTGGGCTCAGGTTTCTTGGGTTCAATCTTCTTTGGTGGCATGTTGTAAAGGGATTCAGAGGTAAGCTGGTATTTTTTGAGAAACAAACCAGAGTCTGAATGGACTGGAAGTGATTCCCGAGCACAGAGGGCCACCTCCTCCTCCAAAGCTTTTATATTTGCGCTTTGTCTGGGGAACCAGATAGCAATTTCAAACTGCACACTATAAAAGGAAGAAACCCGAAATAGATCCACATAGCAAGTGATGTCAACATTAAGTATTGTTCTCAGCTGCTGTCATCCAGCCGACAGGGCTATTTGCTGTCATTAGTGAGGGTCCAGTTGCATTAGCCCGAAAATGTTCTGTCTCTCTGATGGACAAAGGGATCAGAGCATAGCCAGCGATCAGCTCATGAGGGAGAGGGACCAAAATAACTCGCTTGCTTAATGCTGTAAGTCAGGAAATCACTTCTTTCTGGAACAGTGCTGTCTTTTTTTTTCCCAGGACACTGTTGCAGCTAACTCAAAAATAGTTAATTCTTTATGTCAGAGGTTTCAGGACTGGTACGCTTAATCTTTATTATAAGGGGAGGGCATACTCTTTTGAGACAATAAAGCGATAGGACAAGAGGGACATGCGTCTGCCTTAGAAATTATGCTTCACTTGATTGTTTTTAAGAGACAGATTGTCTGTCAAAGCTTTCTTTTGCAGTGAGAGATGAGTTTGGATAATATCAGTGCTCAATGATACGTTTAGGGAATTTGGCAATTTCTCATTTCTCAGATAAATGATCGCTTACATTTTCCCTCTCTTGTCTCTTGTTAGCATGGAGTGTGCCACCATTTTTTTTTAGGAACCTGCCAAGCTCTCACAGATCCTAAAGGGACTCTTAATGAATGCTTTATTAATGGCTAATGTACTGGAAAGGTCAAGTGGTTAAGCCCATAAATGTTTAAGATACATTCGGTGCCAGTATCAGTTGTAAGACAATATACGTGTTGTTTTCCGCAGGTGCCTAATTAGGCGTCTGTCCTTCCATTAAAAAAAAAAAAAAAGAAGCTCTATAGGTCATTTGTACAAGGAGCTTATCCCTTAACCAAAAACAATGAGTATTCAGCTATTTCACTGGCAGCATTCTGTGTGGCTTAAATGTGTCTTTGTGTTTCCATGACCAATAGTGTACCTTGCAGGGTTACAAGGTGAAAGCACACGAGGCAATTCCATTATGTGTCTAGTTTATCAATACGCAATATGTCACTTGGCATTATGTAGATGGCTGCTCTGTAATTCCTTTTACTGAATGATAAATTTGCCAACAAAACATTCATTTCGTTTATGGAAGAGAGGGTATGTAGGATGTGCAGTTCTGCGACACAATTTTAATCATTGCAACTTTAATTTTATGCGTGCCTCGCAGTTTATTAACTCAGTTTAAGAAAGCTAAAGCCTGTCATGCGATAATCACATTTACCCTTCTCTGTCTTTATGCCAGGCCCCCTTGGATCCGTCAATCTCAAGCCCGAAGTCCTTGGACAGTGCAGTTTAAGTGTGCATGTGTGTGTGTGCGTCTGTATAGTTGTCCTTAGCCTAAGATCATTATCTCCCCTCTCTTTGCTTTTGAGGTCACATGGCTAGTAAAACTGACAGCTAATTTGTCGTCTTTCGGTGTGTGTACGTGCATGCGGGGGTATGTGCCTGACAGAAACAAAGCGCAAGACCTGAAGGAGAGGCCAAATGGAAACACCATGTATGTAAGATTCTATGTATTTCTCTTGCTGCCATTTCTAAAAGAAAAAATGGAGAAATGAGGAAATGGTTCACTGTTTTTCCTCATTCGCTATCCTCTTCACTTGGATGGGTTACTTACTGGTAATGATTACTGTCATTTTGCCCACCGGAAGTCTCAAATTAATCCATATATATCAATCATACAAGGTTTCATGATGGTACCTTGTGCTGAGGGCAATTATCCCCTATGCTCTCCTCAAGGTTACAGCTGCTGCTCATTGGCATGTTTAAATTTTAGCAAAAGCAAATTGGGTTGACTAATGTGAATACCAAGACATTAAAGCTTAATAACACAAGCGAAACGGGCCATTACAAAATTAGCATTGTGCAGAAGCTTTATTAGGCCGTCTCTTGGCCGCAGACGTGGTTCTAGTTGGATGGGGCTGTGGAGGGACAGACTTGTTATCGGTCTTTTTACCATCAAAAGTCTTTCGAACAAGGCTTCAATCAGAACACTGCTATTGCAATGATTGAACCAGTCGATTACTGCTTTCAGCATCTGAAGTCAAACAAGTGGTAATTTCATTGGTCCTTATGATCTTGAAAGAGCTGTCAGCTGTCCATACCTTTTGAACAGAGCCGTTTTATCTGATATTTTCAAAAACTCCATAAAATAGTTTTTTTTTTTACACTGAATTTTACTTTAATGTTGACATATTACAAATTACCGAGTCTGTATTGCTAATATGATATTTTCTATTATCATTTGTCTCACATCTTCAGTGACATGGTAAAAAGGGAAAGTCTGATAACAGTCAGGACTGAAGATGGTGCTGAATACTGCTTGGCGCTGCTGTATTCTCATGATTGGCAAAAGATGAAGAAGCTAGTGAATGGCGGCGTTGCAGTGCCAGTATAGCAAGTGCAATGCGAGTATCCATGCAGGCATAACCCTTATTGCTCACAGACTCATGGATATGCCATGGAGTTGACGATCCAATTGAGCAGAAAGCAGACCTTGATCAGAAACCTGGATGACAATGTAATCACACACACGGGGATCTGATTAAAAACCAGGATTCGACTCATATGTGCAATATGAAAGTGCACACAAACATATTCATGACTCTGTCTCCCTCGGATACGGTTCACTCAGACATGACATCCTATCTGTTAAAAAATGCCAGGTCCAGTTTTGCATCTGTCACTGAATATTGATAGCTTGCTGCTACAGTAATCTATATGGATCTGGGGTGTTGCCCTTGTAGTCTCAGGATTACAATATCGAATTCTTCTTAAATGCATTGATATTTATGGTTAACTTTACTTTTACAGCTGTTTTTTCTCACTTTTACGATAACTCTAAACACTGTGCTACATGAAGAGTATTACTTACAGTGATGAAACTGCAGACCATTATCACTAAACCTACAAGCCCTATGGGGAAAAACATAAAAAATAAAAGCAATTAATTAACAATTAATGCAACATTAAAGAGGGTGGGAATCCTCACCCCTCCGCCCCGCTTCCCTCACAAGCTATTCTAACTATATCCACCCAATCCCTACCTAAAGCTGACCAGTCATTGCATTCCAACTCCGCTGAGTTACTGCTTCCCTCTGAATGCATGTGTGGGTGAGTGTGTGTGCTTGCGTGTTTTGTGGAGGTCTTTAGAGTGTTCGTTTTTATCTGTGTGACCAGCAGAAGTGAGGGTGGTCAAAGACAGCAAGCCCCTTAATCCCAGAGATAACACTGGGAATGAGGGCAGGCAGACCACTGGTCTAGTCTGGGCTAATAAAAGAGAGTGATAGAGACAGGAGTTACATTCTTCCTGTGGCCCTGGCAGGGTGTGACTCAGACTTTAAAGATCCTTGTTTAGTTAACTTGCTAAAAAAGGAAGCAGCAATGAATCCTTTCTCCCCTCTGAAGTGCCTGCAACTCTTTTGCACACATGTATCGAACCCAGATCATTTCGCTCATCCTTTGAAGAGCCGGCTACTGTGTTTCGTCGCCCAAATCTTGGTAAAAAATGCTTTGAATTCCTGGAATCTGGATGCTGAAAAGATCTATAAACACCTAGCAAGCACCCAGGATTCAATTATGTGTTGACAGTGAAGTATTTAATGGCTAAACATTAGCGCTTCCCCTTTTCCCCCAAGCTGCCACTCCTACAAATGGGGCCTTATTTAAAAGCAACTTCCAGAGAGCACTTGTTTGAATTAGCTAATCTGAAACAGGAATTCATTTCTATTTTATGCTGCCCTATGGAGTGCAGTGAACAGCAACACAAAACTTTTCTTATGAGTCCAGTAATAACATTGCGTTGTTATAATGGAATGACTGTTGCAGGAACCAGCTTGCAGACATCTGTGTAAACAATTTAATTAAGACCATGTTTGATGAATTATAGCTGGTGAAGGCACTGCCTGTTCTAATACTTCAGTTTCTTAATTACACCAGACATCCATGTGTTCATTCTCTTTGCCCACCCCAGACTCTCCCCCTGCTTACAATGATAGAAATTGAAAAACTACAAAAGGGAAAGTGCATTTCACACTCTACTGAAGCAAAGCAGGCAATTTGAAATTAATCAAAACACAATAAGTTTACAACATGATAAAGAGGTGCTGTGTATGAAATGAGGAGAGTTGATTTGTGATACTCTGTCCCCTGCTTTGTATTGCAACATTTGAAATAGCACCGGACAAAAACTAGTTCTGGACAAAATTATATTTCAGGTGAGAAATTTGATATATTTGCATTTAAAATAAAATGAACACAAATCTGGACATAATGTCTTAGTTATCCCCTTTGGAGTAAATGGAATTTGCAAATGAATACATGTCTGTAAGAAAGCCCTCAGGGGAACTGAATTTTGCCTTCCATTCAGACAGTTATATATAGAAGCGACCTTTGTCATTAAAAAAAGGTACACCATCAGTGAAGCCAAGCATTGAATGTCAGCACTCATCATGACAATGGCACTGACTTAACCTAGTGAACCTGGAATCAGAGATGAGCACATTTCATGCTCAGGGTCGATTATGATATGTGATTCAGACAATCAGTGTATCTGGTGTTATTTTAGGGGGCCATCAGATATGCCATGCTGGTTCAAATCTCAAACTGTGTTATATTCAGGGCCATGCATTCCAAATAGAGAAAGTATAGAACAGCAGAGTCACACAAAAGGGGAAAATACTGTTTTGTTGATATGACAGTGGTGAACCAAAACTCTCATACGATAAATACATTGTTAATTGAAAACAATGCAGATGAAAATAATTTATAAAAATTCTCTCATTGAACGTTGCTGTAGCTTTGTCAAAGTTAACCCTCATGAAGATAATATAGGTCATTCTTATCATAGTTATTAGTATGTTGGAACTTAGATTGCAAATATTGCTTCACATTAAACATATTTTGCCAACACACTATTAGGGATAGACCGATGATCGGCCTAACCGATTATTGCGGCCGATATTTGGCATTTTCCCAATTATCGGTATCAGTACATTATTGGCCGATTATTGATTAATTAAATGCGCTACTTCAGATCTGAAGCAGCCTCCTCTCTCCGTCTGTAGTCTCTCTGTGGTCACAGAAATGTCTCTCAAGCAGTGACTGCATAAACTGAACGAGAAGCACAAGTTGTTGCCACCATCCAGGAAATTAGCTACTCTCACCGTGGTTAAGGATATGCTAATGGCTAGCGGCTAAGTTAAAAGGGAGCCACAAATTACCCTGAAATAGATTTTGGAAAACAATCATTAATGCTTTAAGATATGGACTTTTAGTTTGCAATAAAAGTGATAGAACAGCGAAAGATTAAGAAAATAGAGAAGAACAGCCGAGACAAACTGATCAATCTCAGTCAAAAGCATTCTAATTTAATCAGTCCTATTTATATTTTACATATTTAGTCACCTTATTAATGAAGAAGCCTAGTTATGAATGACAGATTCCCTGCTATCACATGCATCAAAACATTACACGCAATGTACACCGATCAGCCACAACATTATGACCACTGACAGATGAAGTGAATAACATTGATCATATCAGAATCAGAATCAGAATCCTTTTATTGTCCTTGTCCCGTCAAAAGCACAATGAAATTTTAGAAAAATTTAGCTCTCGTAAAAAAAAACAGGGCAAACAACAGAGAAAAAAATAGTGCAAAATAAACATAAATATTAAAAAGACTGTACAGTTCACGGGATGGGGGGTGGAGTGGAGGGTATTTACAAGACAAACGAAATATGAAAAATAATATATATATTATGACAGGGATATTGCACTGACATTATTGCACTTGACAGCTGTTCAGGGTTTAGATGAGTTTGTGGCGTTCAGGGCAACGACAGCTCTTGGGTAGAAGCTGTTTTTGGTTGCTGTCTGTTGGTTTTTGTCTTTATTGCCCTGAAACACCTCCCAGAGGGTAAAAGTTCAAAAAGGTGGTGACCGGGGTGTGAGGAGTCCCTGATGATGCTGCGGGCTTTCCTGAGGCAGCGGGTGTTATAGATCTCCTCCAGAGATGGGAGAGGGCAGCCAGTCAGTCTCTGAGCAGTGTTAATGACCCTCTGGAGCTGCTTCCTCTCTGCTGCAGTGCAGCTGGAGAACCACAGCGAGATGCCGGAGCTCAGCACTGACTCCACCGAGCAGCGGTAGAAGGACAACAAGAGCTCACATTTGTTCTTCCTGAGAATCCTCAGGAAGTAGAGTCTCTGTTGTGCCTTCTTCAGGATCGCTGTGGAGTTAGCAGTCCAGGTCCAGGTCAGGTTCATTGATGTAGGTGCCCAGGAACCTGAAGTCTGGCACCATCTCCACCCTGTCCCCGTTTATAGTGATGGGCTGAATGTCTGGTTTACACTTCCTGAAGTCGACGATCAGTTCCTTTGACTTTGAGGTGTTCAGGATGAGGTTGTTGGTTGTGCACCAGAATGACAGACGCTCCACCTCCACCCTATAAGCAGTCTCATCTCCTCCTGAGATGAGCACCACCACCGTGGTATCATCCGCGAACTTGATGATGGTGTTGCTCGGGTGGATGGGGGTGCATTCGTGGGTGTAGAGGGTGTAGAGTAGGGGGCTTAGCAGACAGCCCTGTGGAGAACCGGTGCTGATGGTCAGTGCTGAGGACAGGTGGTCTCCTACTCTCACCCTCTGGGAGCGGTCTGACAGGAAGTCCATAATCCAAGTACAGGTGTTGTGGGATTGTGCTGATCTGTGCTGATTGTGATTTTATCAAATGATATATTTGTATAATAAAAATTGTTTGTTTGGGGGAGGTTTTCCTTAAAATGGTTGAACTTATGGATTTTGGTATTTGGATCACCACATTATGCATATGTAACTATTTGATAAATCATTTACAAATAAATGAAATATAATACTGTAGGGTGTTAGCCTTAATATTTAGTATAGTCAGGTAAAGCTGTATTCTATATATTTATCGTTGGGGTTTAATGCCTAATAGTTACAGTAAACAGGTAAATTCACATAATAAATAATACTGTAGGGTGCTAAGTTCAATATTTAAACATGTTAGGGTAACTCCTAATGCCAATCTTTTTACTCGAAAGCACTTTGGCTCAGCAGCTGTTGCTTTAAATGTGTCATATAAATAACAGTGAAATTGACTGAAAGTAGCTTGTAGTTGTTCATGGAAGACCTCATATATTAGAGAGATGACTCAGTTTATGCACTGTAAGATGCTTAACTAGTTTGCTACACTTAGGGAGCAGTAAGTCCCACTGTGCATTTTTATTCCGGGTGTACCTTCTCAAATATTGTCCTATCTGGCGACAGGTTGTTGTAAAAATAGAAACACTTCTTTTACTAGCACAGTTTTCTAGCCTATTTTAGCAAAAACGACGTGCGTAAAGTACAAGAGCAGTTGTGCCTCCTGCTTGTTGACTACTAAAATAGCTGTTAGCTGCTAGCAAGTTGAAGAAGTTAACTACTTAACGTCAGCAAAATTAGACTATTTCTGAAGAGTTTACATTAGTCACTCTTTCTATTAAAAACACCTCTTCGTTGCACTTACCATCGTGTGTCAATGCCGTTTTCTTGGATAATTTTAGGATATCAGTCCAGCTCTGAACAGCCATGTTCAAATGCTAAGCCACTTCCGGACTCAACTTGTAACCACAACAACCGTGGTCAACACACAAAATAATCAACTCAGATTTTATAGAAATTGTTAGATTTTATCAATGTAAATGTTAGTAAAAGCTTAATTTCAATGTGGAAATTTCAGAAATAATTTAGGTTCATCTAAAGAAAAAATAAACCAACTACTTGACCCGGAAGTGAAACATTTAAATCGAACGTTGTCCCCCTTTCATAGTTCCAGTACGTATGGTTCCATCCGAACAGGGGTAAGAGCCAAAATATTAGTGTTTCGGAAGTTTTCGGCTTCAAATATGCATTTGTATTTGAAAATGTTTGAATTACTTAAAGCGTTGTTTATATATTGAGTAAAAATAATTGTTGAAACAGTCTAAATACCTGCTGCTTCTAACGTTAGCTCAAGCTAAAGGTAGCTAGCTATTTTGATAACACAGATTGATTTGTCAGCCCTACGAAGCAGAATTAACTGCTGTGTCTAGCTTTATATGTACACAAGTCGAGACAACTCCCACTTTCCCCCAATGCCTGAGTCCAAATTTAATACTAGATCCAACAAAAGTACAACAAAAAATTTACTTTTTGCTGCATTACAGTCATGTGACAGCTATAGTTACAAGTTACTTTACAGACTAATAATTTACCTTGAACCTACATGATCATGTTATATATTATAATACACTATATATTAAACTACCTAATAGCGTTTGAAGTACTTACTTATTTGCTCTTTCTTGACAACTTCAACATTAAAATGCTACCTAAAAATTGATGCATTGGTAGTCATAACAGGTTATGGGAATATTTATACTATAACACTGACGGGCACTACTCTGTCTTTATGATGATTACTTTCACGTTTGATACTGAAATATATTTTGGTGATAGTACTTTCAGTGAAGTATTTTGTTGAATGCAGGATGTTAATAGTGTATTATTACCAGGCTAAAATGAACAAGTCTGAATACATTAGTAAGTCACCACTGTCACAAGGAAGGTTTTAAAGTTACTGCCAAATTCAAAATATTAAAAAGTCACACCAGCACACAAAATATTGTTTTTCAAGGGTTTGTTAATTGTTCTCTTTGATTTTTTTCTTCGGAGATGTCTGAGAGTCATTACAACATTTGCATGGTAGAACATGTTAAAAGAACAATATATTAAACTCATTTTCGCATGTTTATATGCTGGCGAGATTCCACAGCATACAACATATATCTACTTTTGTCAATTTTAGGGTGTGATTGTGCAACATATTAAACAATATTAGTTTTACACCAGTTTTACACTCCAGAGTTATTCCAAACATCATAATCTTATTTTATGCCACAGGCCACTGGCTCCTGCCTTCAACAGACAAGATGGAGCCTCGTCATGGGATCATGAAAGCTTTCCCCAAAGTTAAAAGGGCAAAAGTGCTACCGGGAAAGGATGCACCCCCGCTAAAGAAGAAACCTGACGAGTGTGATATCACAGGTTGTTAT
>OMNN01096113.1:0-17150 GCA_900302755.1 Chromis chromis | reverse complement strand
GAAATTCCTTCACTGCTCCTAGTATGTATAGTTAAGGTTAACTTTGAATAGGATGGGTCGAATGCAGAGAAGGAATTTCCCCAAGGGGATCAATAACGGTTATTGTTATTATTATTATTAAAAACAATTAGCACAAAACACTACAACAGAGAACCCTCTTAACCCCAAGCAAGCCATGTTATCTTTTATAAAACATTCATCAGACCTGGAGACTTTAGCTTATATTTGTGAATGTTTAGCACAATCGCAGTATTTTTACTAGGGCTGGTCCAGAATATTCAAATATCCTAATATTCATTCGTTGTGGTGGTATTTGAATAGTAATTTTGATATTCGAATAGTATTCGAATTTTACACCAGTTTTACACTCCAGAGTTATTCCAAACATCATAATCTTATTTTATGCCACAGGCCACTGGCTCCTGCCTTCAACAGACAAGATGGAGCCTCGTCATGGGATCATGAAAGCTTTCCCCAAAGTTAAAAGGGCAAAAGTGCTACCGGGAAAGGATGCACCCCCGCTAAAGAAGAAACCTGACGAGTGTGATATCACAGGTTGTTATTGTGTTTGTATGTGTGTGTGTGTGTGTGTGTGTGTGTGTGTGTGTGTGCAAAGAGAGAATGTGTGTAAAGAGACAGTGACAGAAACAAATGAAGATATGGTAGCCATATATACATAAGGATGCATGAGACTGATAGATTAAGAGATGATCAAATACTATCACGATGCATATGCCAGATGGGCAGTGGTGGCTTAGTGGTTTGTGAAGCACCACGGCAGCTCACTGCTCCTAGTATGAATAGTTAAGGTTAACTATGAATAGGATGGGTCAAATGCAGAGAAGGAATTTCTCCAAGGGGATCAATACAGGTTAGATTAGATTAGATTGGATTATTTAGATTAGATAATGCAACATATTCACTCATTGTAACCTCTTTTTCTCCAGGAAACACTTTTAATGGAGTCACAGTTTACCTTCTACCTGCTGGAATAGGAAATGCCAGATGCCAGATCTTCCAAAGACAAATTCAGCAGAATGGAGGACAGACTGAGAGTTCGCTGTCTCCCAGTGTCACTCATGTTGTTGTGGATGACAACATGGACTGTGACAGGGCTCTGCGCCTGCTGAAAGTGGATTGTATGCCCCCTGGAGTTCAACTGGTTAAATGCACTTGGTTGAGCTTGTGTATCAGTGAGAAGGAACTGCTGGATGAAGCCAGCTACAGTCTTCTTTCACCCAAGAGGTTTATGATCTAATAATATTTTTTTATATATAGGTAATGTCTGAAATGTGTTGTTACTTGTATTTCTGTCACATGATGCTGCCAGTTTATCACATGTGTATAGACTTATACCTGTCAATACACTGCACACTATTAGATACATCATATTTACCCTTTAAGTTGAAGAATGTGTTGACAGTAACACACCAGATATGTATTAGAAAACTTAATAAGTTGTCAATCTGATAACATCTTCAAATGTCCTCTCCATAAAGGGACTCTGAAACGAAGCATGAAAATACTGAAGAAGAGCCGGCAAGTATCAAACCTGCTGCCAAAACTATTGTAGAGCCAGTGACTGATCAAACCAAGCAAGAGGAGACCATAGATGCAGTAAGTCACCATGTCATGTCTAGAAAACAGTTTTACAGCTATATTTTTACAGTCTTTCAGTCTGTAATCATTTGGTACAGTTGGAGGCAAAAGCTTTACCATGCAGAAAAAAGAACAGTCTATGTGTGTTGGATTGCCTTTAAAATTTTACATTACATCGTAGACTCAGGCAGACGCAGACAGCAAAGAGGAAGTGCAAGGAGAAGAAGACGGCGTCTCTCAGAATGACCTGGAGGCTCTCATCACTGGCCAGCACCCCAAAGAGGAGATTCCTGGCCCCAGCCTCTGTCCTGCTCCAGATACTGCTGCTCAGAAGCCGATCTCAGGGAAGTGGGTCTGTGCTCAGTCCTCTCAGTCCAAAAGTAATAACTTCAACAAGCACATCACAGACAAACTTGAAGTGCTGGCCAAAGCCTACACACATCAGGGGGACAAGTGGAGGGCACTGGGCTACTCCAAGGCTGTCAACGCACTGAAGAGCTACCACAAGCCTGTTACATCATATCAGGTAACCTTACGCAGATGTTTTAAATGCAGTGCTGATAATCTTAAGTAATCCTCTGTACCTTCTGTGGTAATACAGAGATTGTCTAACTTGTATAATTGTATATTTTATTTTCAGGAAGCTTGTCAGATCCAAGGAATAGGAAAACGCATGGCTGACAAAATTGATGAGATAATGGAGAGCGGTCACTTGCGGAAGCTCGATCACATCGGGGAGGCTGTGCCAGTGTTGGAGCTTTTCAACAATATCTGGGGTGCAGGAGCTAAAACTGCACAAATGTGGTACCAACAGGTGAAAACACACAGATACACAGATACGAAATATTATAGTCCTGGTTGTTTAACGTGAAAGATTGAAGTTGAAGGATAATGCAAGGCATAAAAGGGTCTTAGTTTAATATTTTTGTTTATTGAACAAAATAGTTGTCTGTCCTTACTGTTTGACAGTCTCTGCACTTTGTGCAAGACTGTTTTACTTTCCCTGAGAGTACTCATCTCTCACAACACAGTGACAAGATATCTGCTTGTACTTAAAGATGTGCCAAATAATAGAACTACAGTCAAGATTGTATCTCAGAACTAGAGCCTCACAGATAAATCAGCTAGGCTACTATAGTGCTAATATAATCTCACTTCTGCTATAGTGGTATCAGTGTATATGTCAAGCGATTGCAGTGCAGAAGTACCAAAGATGTTTGAGGTCATTTAAAAATAGTGTCACCACTGCACCCCAACCGGTCGAGGCAGATGCCAGCCCAGTCTGAGTCTGGTTCTGTTTATCCTCTGCACTGTTGCCAAGTGCTTGCTCAAAGGGGAATTGTTTTGTTTTTCTCTATAAGTCCTTAACCTTACTATGAAAAGTGCCCTGAAATGACTGATTGGTATAATTTGGCACGATATAAATGCAACTGATTTCCACTGAAAAAAAAAAGCAACTAAATTTCAAACAATCTTGTGAAAAATGTTTGTTTATAATTTGTGCTAAAATATACAACAATCCGCGACAACATTAAAACCCCTGACAGGTGAAGTGAATTACATTGATCATCTCACTGCATTGCACATTCTGCTGGGAAAACTTTTGTAACTTTGTACCGACCACCTAAACATTGTTGCAGACCAAACCACGACAAACTGCCCGAGGCATTGGCCCGACTTTCAAACTCCCCAGATCCCAGTCTGACTGACCATCTGTAAGATGTGCTGGAACAAACCTGATCTACTGAGGCCAGGCTGGATCCACTGCCAACGTCCTGGTGTCAGACACCACAGGACACCTTCAGAGGTCACCTGTCCATGGCCCGATGGGTCAGAACTCTTTTGGCAATACGAGGGAGACCTACACAATATTAGGCAGATGGTTTTAATGTTGTGGCTGATTGCTGTATATGGTTATATCAATATTAAATTAGCTAAACTCTCAAATATTGAAGTGTTGATCTCAAAAATGAAGTATCAGTCAGGCTATAACATGGATCCCAATTAATTAGGAGATTATTTATCGGAGGCTGTATTATTCTTTAAAATAAAAGCAATACCCTTTCAGGAAGTGTAGCATCTTCATCAGATATGTTAGTTGAGATTTGTGAAATAAACAATAGTAGTTAAGCTGTTGCTAGTATTATTTTGTCAGAATTAATCGAATAACTAAGATAAGAGTAAATCAGATGTACGTCTAATATTTTAGACATATTCTTTGAAGATCGTCCTCAAAAATGTAATTTGTCTATCAGGGATTTCGCACATTGGAGGACATCCGCACAAAAGCCCACCTAAGCAACGTTCAGAAAATAGGACTCAAGCACTACGATGACTTTCTGGACCGAATGCCCAGAGAGGAAGCGGCTGCCATAGAGAAAGTGGTAATGCAACCTCACTTGTCACAACACAAGCATGTATCATTCTGTGATGACGGCTGTAATATCTTTGCTGCTTTCACCACTTCAATACATTCAGTCAAGTTTACATGGTAGAAGATATCTTTGTAAAAGATTCCCCCTCAAAACCTTCAGAAATTTGGAAACAGAAGGACTGAAGGAGGGAAAAGTTTGTGTCAGCTTTCCTTCACTGCTTGATAATGGGAAAACCAGGTTGTATTCTCACAAAGTGGAGCATCCCAAAGGGGAAAAGTAAATCCTGAAACTTGCTGCATCTTAAGTTAGCCAGATACCTGTTCGCTCCAGAGCGTTAAGTACAGCGCTAGTTGTTGTCATATTGTATTACTTGGATTTTGTTTTTCCTCCCTAGCTGCCAGATAGAGAGCTCACATGAGATAGATGACTAAAGCATGTGTGCTCCCTCAGGCTTGTCAAAATAATATGTGATGCTTTAGCAAGCCTACCTCCCAGTATTTGGCTGGGAACAGGTAAAAGCTTAGTTGTTTGCCAGTTGGGGGCACACAGTAAAAATAAGAGAAACCATGTCTTTCTGTGACTAAAGAGCCAAATATTAGAAAAGAAAAATATGTTTTGGCAGTGATGAAGATTGTGTAAAAGTTGTGCTTCAATTAAATGACAATTAAATGACAATAAATAGCAACTGAATGACACTGCACTTAAACCTCCCAGTATTTGGCTGGGAACAGGTAAAAGCCTAGTCATTTGACAACTGGGGGAGCAGTTAAAACAGGGAACAGTAAAAACAAGAGAACATACAAAATAAAAACTGTGCTATCTGTCATATAAGACCCAAATATTAAAAAACACAGCAATGTCATTGTGGTGAAAAGGTTTGTGAAAAAGTTCTTAAAGCCTTCATGTAATAATGGTATTTAGCAATTAAATGACACTGCAGTCATTTGTACCTTGTTGGCTCCATCACTTACTATTTTGTGTGTTTTTTGTTCCTGGGTATATGCAGGTAAAGGATGCTGCACAAGCCATAGACCCAGCCCTGGTAGCGATGGCATGTGGCTCCTACCGTCGGGGAAAGGCCACATGTGGAGATGTTGACGTACTCATATCCCACCCTGACGGAAAGTCCCACAAGGGCGTTTTCAGCAAAATCTTGCAGAGCCTCCATGACAGTGGTAAGCTCCATCTTTTATATATATATATATATATATATATATATGGAAAAGAACTGGAATAAAAACAATCAACTGTTTGTTTCTCAGGGTTCTTGACAGATGACCTGGTGAGCCACGAAGAGAATGGAGAGCAGAAGAAATACATGGGCGTGTGCCATTTGCCAGGACCCAACCAGCGCCACCGCAGGCTGGACATCATCGTTGTGCCCTACAATGAGTTTGCCTGTTCTCTCATGTATTTTACGGGCTCGGCACACTTCAACCGCTCGATGAGAGCCCTGGCAAAGACAAAAAGAATGAGCTTATCAGAGCACTCGCTCAACAAAGATGTGGTACGTCAACGTAGTGTCAAGGTGCATGTTGGCACTTCACTCCCTACACCGACAGAGAAGGATGTTTTTAATCTTTTAGGGATACCATTCAGACTGCCTCATGAAAGGGACTGGTGATGATTTGCCAATCAAACTCTTCTGTCTGATTTTATAGCAAGTAATCATGATGCCGACAAACTATGAAACTGCTATTATACTTTAAGAACTACTTTTAAGGATGTTTTGTTGCTCCACCGAACATGTAAGAGCCCTGTTTGACTTGAATGCTAATTTTAGCTTTTGCAGACTAAAGGACAAGGGTCACTGAGACTCCAAAACAACTTACGTATCCCTAGTTTGATCTGTCCCTTAAGACTGTTTTATTCGATATGTGAGTAGGTTTTACAACTTCAACTCAAAAAAATTTCTGCTGCAACCCCAATTAAATACAGCTGATGGACTTTTGCTGTAGTGCTTTTAAAAATGGAGATATTTATGAGATATTGCAATTTGATTTGCAATATGATTTTAAAAGTCAAGCTTCAATTCAGTAGATTTAATACATGTGATGAAGCATTCCTACATGACATACCATCAAATGACTGTGTGCATGACTGTCACACAAGGCAGAGCATGACATGACATTTTAAACCCTGGGTTAGACGTGCTGCAAAATCTATGAGGTGTGGCTATTAAATATAGTTACTGGGCTTATTTAAGTCAAACCCCATCTTGAATGCTTGAACCATGCTCATTACTTTGGTCAATGGCATGTCGAAACAAATCCTTAAAGTTTCAGCCAGTTCCAATGAAATAAAACTGAATTGCAGCATTAGTCTAATTACTTACTAGCCACACCTTGTATATCCTAAATCACAGCTTTTTTGATTTGCTAATTTCATTGTTTCAAATTTCCGATTGATTGGTTAGCCCTATTCTGTTTTGTAGGGACAGATAATCTTGTAGAAGGCAGTTTGATTGAGCCAAATACCTGGGAGCGTTTTTAAAATACCGGTAACTGTACATGGTGAGATTATGCAAGACTAGCAGCAAAAGTTTCAGATGCAGATATCTCAAAACCTATCTATCTGCAGGGAAAGATACAATTTAGTGAGTGAACTGTCCCTGTAAATACATGTTAATGTGAGAGAATGCTTAATGTATATTTTAATAAAGATGACTAATAATAAAGGGTAAAAAGCAACATATTTTGTGTCTGCCTTTATTTTTCTGATGGACATAGTTATTTTCAGTTAAGTTAGAACAGATTTATCTTTAGTAGCTCTAGTCTAAATTGGGGCAAAAAGTCCTATAAACTAGCAAGTACACAAGGGACACACTGGATGTGAATTTTACTGGCCTTCGGTACAATGTAGAACATCTTTACCTTCACTTATAATGAAAATAAAGATGAATCAAGATTCATATGTAAAGCTGGATAATGGAGAAAGAGTTCTTTTGAACATGTGTTCCCATGCCATGAAGGAGGGGAACCCAGGATGATAACAACTCCATGCACTGGAGACGCACCGACCAGTGATTGGTCAATCTGCTCCCAGCTGGCCCGGACTGTCCAATGGTGGGTCAGTCCGTAAAAGCAGCTATGATCCGCGGAACTGAACGCCCATCACGTTGCGCACATGGATCGGGTCGAGGTGACCACGCCACACCCAGCTGACCGAAGCAGAGTGCCTGTGCTGGAGGAACAGCTTGTGTAACAGCTGTATCAGCCAGTGGCACCGACGGCAACCAGTTGCGCCAGCACCGTCCCCTCGTTGAAATGTCCTGAACGTAGAGGAGGCGGCGCATACAGCGGCCTCTCAGCGCGGCAGGGGCCGAGGAGTAGTTGAGGATACTCGGGAAACAGTTTGCGAGCAGCAGCGGCGTTTGCATGCTCGTGTTTTTGCCGTAGTCACTTCTCGGAGGAATGAGAGGCGTATGTTCGGGGCTTAAAATGGGATTGTTTTTGCACGCTGTGGGCTCTGTCACCCCCACCGAGTCCGCAGCAGACAGGGTAAGACTGAGCCGTCAAAAACAAGCCTCCGTCCCGCAGGGCTGCTAGCTAGCTAGTCACCTTCCATTGGAAGTTAGCAAACTGTCCAGGTCGTCTTACACACTTAGTTACTGTTCCAGTACCAGACATGTACTGTGTTTAGATATTTTCGAACTATAACGTGTACTGTGTGCTGTCAAGAAACATGTTAGCTTGCGTGCTAAGCTCGGCTGTTAGCTTTGGTGGCTAACGCACCTAGCAGCGTTGAAGTGGAGAAACCCTGCTGAGCCAAGGGCCTCGTTCTGTTTATGGTAGAGGGTTGACATTTTAGCCACAAGTCAGTTGCATACACAACAAAAGCAGTTCTTCAGGTATGAGTGCACAGCAGCTAGCACTAGTTAAACAAGAGCCTTGTAATTGTCTTTGGCAGCTAAGCAGAAAATAGCTACTATTATCCTAATTAACCTAATCTGTGTTAAGGTAACAGTAGATCTTATTGTCAGTGTGCTAACAGGGATACTGTTATGGCCTTGTCCTATCAGCAGACCCAATCATTTGCTAGTTTTATCATTTATATAAATGCATATGTTTGGAGGACAATTATTACTACTAGGACTATCTTTTGTAAAGTGCAGAAACTAATGTACAGCTTTGGAAATAATCAGTTTTCTTCACAAAACCTACAAAACACATAAACACTGATAATTTAGTGTGAATTTTATCATTGTGGCGAAATGATTACAGCATCTTGTAAAAGATATGTAAAAAGTCTTACTCTATAATAAACTATGTTTTAAAACAGATGTATTTGAACTGTAAAAATTTTAAAATTGACGCTAGATGGCTAAAAACATTTTTAAATCATTCTTACTTGGTGTATAAACTGTATATTCAGAGCCAAGACATAGTTCATACTAAGTTATCACTTAACATTGTCTAAAAAGAAGAGAAATGTGAAACGACAACAAAACAGCTATTTTGATGCTTAATGAAAAGGGATACAGCGGAATCGAACCCGGGACAGCCGCTACCCCTCTGCACTTGGGTCACGCGACATAATCATTAGGCTATCGGGGCGCCCGGAATTATTATATATGTAGTCGGCAATTATTCTGGATTATCTGACTGTTCAGTAAAAACAAAATGAACATCACTCTTGATGCACTGAGCTGCAAAAAAACCTGAGGTGCATGTTTCTTGTTTGATGAAAGCAAGTCAATCAATACAAAGCAAGTATTGATTGACGAGTGTGAAACCGCAGCCTTACAATGTAATCTTATGTTATATGAAGCATTTATTATTGTAGCATGACTACAGAGATGCAGTAACAATATTCTCTGTTCTTGCTGATTACAGACTCAATAATGCATCAGGATTATGTCTTCATGAGCCAGACTAAATAGAAATTGGAAGCTGATAGAAAATTACAACGTTGTTCTTAATGATCCAAACTGAAGACATCGATGGCATCTCCTGCACTGCTGTTTTTGTTATGGCTAGGAGAAAGTACCAATGCAAATTTTTAGGAGGGTATCTGCAGCATGCTGTTGCTATTAATGTAAATGTTTGTGATGATATACAATCGTGAATATTAGTGCTTGATCTGTCACTACATACAGGATATCACCCTGTTTCTTTTGTCAGCCGCAAATCAACTAAAATATCAGAAAAGGTTTACATACAGTGAGTGTTGACTTTTAAAGTTCGGATGCTTTAGTAAAATTAAGGCACCAAGGTCACACATTAATGGGCTAAGTTGGTTTTCTGCATTTTTTTCTGGACATGATTCCATTTACTACTC
This sequence comes from Chromis chromis, assembly GCA_900302755.1. Lineage (NCBI taxonomy): Eukaryota > Metazoa > Chordata > Actinopteri > Pomacentridae > Chromis > Chromis chromis. The sequence continues at coordinate 7,896 of OMNN01096113.1, read as the reverse complement.
TTATCACATGCATTGTCACATGCTGTGTTTGTATATGCTATCAGTGCACGCATGTGTGGATAAACCGCACAGTTATGAAATGATGCGTATTTGCCGGCTTGCTGAAAACATTTGTTTGTGCATGTGAAGTCAATGGCTATTAGCTATTGAAAGACACAAGGCCCAAAGCTGTATCCTCTATTCGGAAACTCAAAATAGCTCATAGCTTTGCTTTGTCTGTGTCACATCTTTATCGTAACAAGTGATCACTAGTCGCTTACGTAATGTCTGATAGTGATGATATTGTAAGACATAGTGATAAACATTAGCCCCCAGCTCTGTAGCGTGTCTGCAGTTCATATAGTGAGTTATCCAATTTTTCACACAGTCCCATATTAGAAAAAGATTTCTATTTACACATTAAAAAGAAAAACTAGACAATGTAGTTAGAATGAAAGCTCAGTCAGACTATATTCATATCTTAAGCAGTGAAAATGCTACTTTCTGTTGTTTTAAAAAGTTTGCAGTTGTTTGTAGCAGCTATAAGAAGCAAAATACTACACAGAAAATACCTAATTGTTTGCCTCTTTACCTAAGATTTTAAGTAAGAGCCCCTTAAACTGAATATTGCTTAGCCATTCTGCAGATCTTTGGTCTGGCTGCACCTCATTATGATTCAGCTATAGTGGAAACAACTGGCTTGTTTGTATCTCTTTTTAACTAACGGAGCGTTAGGCTAGGATGCGGCGATGTGGGAGTCGTTTTGCATGCAGTCATTAAAATGTCTATTTCGCCAAAGGAACCATGTAGGTCTGCCTTGTTACAGGATCCAAACCTTATTCAGTCTTTGCTATTTTCAGTGTGTAGGATGCTATTGTTGTTTCCTGTAGGAAAGGAACTGTAACGAACAGGAGAAACCTCTGCGTATGTAAAATGTGCAGCAGAAATGTCAGGCTTATACTCAAAATGTACATTGAGCAAGTCGGACTGCTTAAACATAACTCAACTCCTACAGTCCCATTAAATCATGCGGTATAATCAGGCTAGCCTATTACACAATTACCCCTCTCACCCTCCACCACACACATGCATACAGGACCATCACTTGAAGTTTCAGGTTTGTACATATGTGATTTTATAGTATTGTTCCCAGTGCAAAAATCACTAGTCTTAAAACAACTTTAAAGTTTTTCCTTAACCATGTAAACCTTTGCAAAGGCACCTTTTAATGTATTTCAGTGTGTAAAATATGAAATTTAAGACGTGGTAATCTTGCAGAGTCTAGTTCAGTCCGTCTTGGTAGAATTTAAAATTGGTGATGGATGTTCTGCTTGTCTCTGTTGTTAATGTTAGCCTTCAGTAGCTCCTAACTTAGCTACAGCAGTTCTGTGTCAAAGTTCGATTGTAGTCACTCGATAATACAGCTGGAGTTTGTCTAAATCTTGTATCTTAAAGTGAAGCCTCAGTTGCTGGCGACTGTACTTTTTGTTCTATATTGCAGCTACAAGTCAGTAACTCAGAAGCTTGTAAATCTGTCTTCAGCTATTGAAATTTGTTTAAGGGGATTCCTGGCATTAAAGGTTGCTGCAGATGCATCATCAGCGTTTGTTCTGCCTAACCTTGATGACTATGAAAGAGCACCTTTCTTTGTTGCTGGACAGAATAATAAATAAGAGGTCAACGAGGTCCTTGTGTCCATCGTCTGACTTGCCAAGTCCTACAGGCCCGTGCTAAGTGGATCAACTCAGCCTGTGCAGTCGAGACTTTAACAAAGAACTGCAGCCATTTACGGCCAGAAACAGTACCTGATAGTCACCAGGAGATTTCTGGACTGTTCTTGTCGTCTGCACGTTTCAACAGCTTCTCATTATTCAGGACGTTCTTTTATTTTTTTTCTAACCCACCAATAATTTCAGGGATGGTAACAAAATCTGCTTTTAATCTGGTAGTGTGGCATGAGAGACGTGGATTGTTTCATTGTTGGCTGCTTGGATGGGAGTCGAGGGAATCTAGTCTGTCGGGATTCTTAGCCCGGTCACTGTCTGCCTTTCAGGAAAAGTAAGAATTACAAATGGTCTCTGTTTTTTTTTCAGGGTCATGTATTTGACAGCAGCACAAGTTGCCTGTCAAAGACTCCATGGAGCACTTTTTTTTCTTTCTCTGCTGTTTTTATGCTGCACACAAACTAGATACTTATCGGTACTAAACTACAAAAAGAAGTCCATTCTGCAAAGTGGATGGTGGAGAGCAGTTAGCGAGTCAATGAAAACAGCTGACAGGTCAAGTAAAGGAACAGAACGTTATGTGATTATTATACACACGTAACTAAATCTGTTTTGTATTGAGCAGCTTTTAAAAAAAATGTCATGTTGATGAAGTCGAAACAGCTGGTGATCCGTCAGGTTTGAGGTTACAACTTTTTGTCAGCAGTTTGGTTCATGCTGTGTGACGAATCATTCCTGTGTTACTGCTCTGGCTTTCTTAGTGCTTTTCTTGCCGTTCTCTCTCCCTCCCTGCCTCACACTTTTACACACACCTCTCGCCGCTCTGTACACCTTATTATCATGCAGCGGCCCAGCTAGGAGCTCGCTCTCCGCTGCTGCTTGGAAATTTCCGTAAAGCAATCTTTGTCCGCTGTTCGGGCCTGGATCGGAGTGGGGTGAGGGAGTGTGTGGGTGGGTAGGGTCGACAAAGAAAGAGAGGGAGGCCGGGAGGGAGAGAGAGTGAGAGTATGTTTGAGAGCTGTTTGACTTTTTCTTTCTATGGGATAATGACCCATGAGAGAGAGGATACTTGTCTGGACCCTGGATCATCATGCCTCTCAATATAGGACCTGCACTGGTAATCTATGGAGATAAAGAACTGTGCTTAGAGAGAACTTTGGCTGGCTAATCATTAAGCTAATCTAGAAGAAAACATCAGAGGGATCTCCTTGGAAAAGTCCAAAAACGTGTCTCATGAGGTTTCTGATTACAGTGCATTGTTGTGTTTAGCTAATCTAACTCTTATACTTTGACTGCTTAGCTTTTCACAAGTTGATAGATATTGGTAACTTGTAAGGTTAACTTTAGACTTTGCTATATTGACAGATAAAACACAGCACACTGAGTGGAGACAAATGATTGATTTAGAAAGAAAGTGGACTTTCTTGCCTTCTGATATTTTCCTTGTTCAGATTTGACCTCGGCTGAAGTTTTAAGTTGAAATTGTGTCATTAGATGTGGTGCAACATACTCTGTGGTTTTGTGCTGGCTGTGATTCAAAAATTTGCACTTGATATGGGCCTTAAACACTGATGAAATTCTAGCAGCTTACCAGCACAAGGAGTTAGGACTTGTTTACTTCAGATTCATAGCTAAGTATAAATGTTGGCCTCTAAATATCTGCTGTGTTGTTACTACTCCAAATCAAAGGTCAGGGTTAGTCATGTTATAAATGTCCGTGGCCCAATTCTTTATTACATATTAACTGTACACATAATGTACTATGTATGTAGCTGTTTCTAGTACTTGGTATATAACAAATTAACCTGTACCTCTGCTTACGTGAAAGTATGACTTTAGAGTTCCACTGAAAATCAAACTTTTAAGAGATTTACTCTTTTTCCCAGCACCTTTCCTGAATTATTTAGATTTTTTGCACTTTGGAGTAGTGCCTTCATTTTGCATTGTTGGACATTAGAGTAAAACTAGAGCTGACCTAAAAGCTTTGAAGCTTCTACCGATGCCATTAGTGTCCGAATCAGTGTTCTAAAGCTGCGTTTTGTTTTTTCATCTTATTATATATGCATTATGGCAAAAAATCCTGAATAGCCCATGAAATAAGAAATAGTAATCAACAGTGTTTTTAATTTATTAGTTATTCTTAGTGATAATTTTGTTCATCCAGCTCTCGTGTAAAGTTACCAAGGGACATTCCCATGAGACCACATTACAGCTTTAAAAGTTTTAACTACGCTAGCAAGATATCAAAAATATATGGTATAAATTGCATATCCCAAATATACAACCAGTTTAGCTGAAGCTAAAGCAACCTGCAAGCTAATAAAGTATTAGTATAGTAATATTAGGTTACCATTTGGCTAATTTACTGTAACTGAAGGTGCATTAACTGAATCCTTGAAGTTTGATATTTATTGTTGTGTCTTTTTGCCAAAAAATGGTATTTGGGACAGCCCTGGTAAATATAATATATATACTGTTTGAGTGAGTACATGAAACATGCCATACTACTTAAAACTTGTTCAGAAATGTAACAGAAACTGACACAGGGCATGTTTCAGTAAACTGACAAAAAGTACATGATGATACTTTATGATTTCTACTCACTGTAGACTAATTTTTCACAGCAATGGAAAGTCCTGCACCTCTATAGAAACAGCTTTTATCAGAGGGTCCTCACATAAAAATGTATGTATGGGAAATGTGAATGAATAAAGTAGAGCTAGATTGAAACCTTCTGATTCAAAAACTGAAGGACAATAGCTATAGAGAACATTAAAATCAACCTTTTTCATTAAATTATTAATGACGAGCCAGTGACCTCAGTTTAACAGGTATCCTTTGAAAGCATCAGCTCATCCATTGATACTTAGGTTGTGTCATTGTAGTGGAGGTGAATATATCCCAGATCAATTATTTATAGAGATTTACTTTTGCATTAATATAAATATTTATAGTGATTAGTGAAAAAAAAAACAACAACCTTAATTTCACCCAATGTTAATTGTGAAAAATAATTGAATAATCATGAAGCAAGGTGTACCTTTGTTGTTTTTGTACTTGCTGCACACTGTAACCAGACGCTTTGAGATGTTTGTTTACCTACTTTTTTCTTCTTATTGTCTTGCAGAGCCTGCTGCACTGTGAGGGCGTTAACAACCAGAGCTACATCTGTGAGTCCGGACACTGCTGCGGAGAGTCCCAGTGCTGCAGCTACTACTATGAGCTCTGGTGTAAGTCTCCGCTTTTCTTTCATTTTTCTTATTCCAGGACATCTTCTGACCCTCTCTCTCTGTATAGACACACAACACAAAATTTGACATAATTAGCTTTTGTGATGTTACGCTTCAGGGTTTCTCTACTTAGTAACCCATCTTTGATGTACTGAAAGAAGAACAGAAACAGTAATGACAAAGATCACATGGGTGCAATACAGAACTAAGACGCATTTTATGTGATGCAGAAAATTGTGGGCTTTATTCCTAGTCCTAGAAAGAAGGTACATGTCCTGTGTTAACCTCAGAATTATCTTTGCTTTGTTCTTTCACTGAGCTGTCAGAAATGATGCAATGGACTGCAATTAAACAGGCTACTTTAATGACCAGATTGTGTAGATAAGGATTTGTAGGTCAGAGTATTTAAAAGAGAACTTCATTGGCATTTTAAAAAAAAGTATCCTGCAAAGCACTTGACGGATGCAAACTGCAGGAGGATAGCTACAGAAGTACTGAAATATGGGTTAATTTATGTATAAAATGTACACATTTACATGTTTTATGTTATCTGTACACTAAACTGTTCTGCCGTGCATTATTGAAATATATAAACACATATTCTGCATTCATTTCCTTATTTATCTCACAGTTTAGGCCTAACTGTGTAGTTGTATTCCTTTTGTTATAGTCACAGATGTCACTGATTTGCAGGAATTTTCTGAATGAAATGCAAACTATACTGTGATATCATGAGAATAATTGATAGACAGATCAATCTTCATAGCAAATGTGTTGAGATTTGACTTAAAAATACAGTATTGGTCGTTCTCTAATGAGAATTTCCTGAAAAATGACATACTGAAGAGCAGTTTTTACTGCCTACGAATACTGAATTTATGAGGCCATTTAAAAAAAATCTAATAAAGATATGTAGGCCAGTTTTTTTTTTAACATAAACAAGAATACCTCTGCATTGTTTGTTTTTCCATTTTTGACCACAATTCATACTCAACAGGGGGAAAAAATACCTATCAGCACTCATTAGTTTATTGTTGCTTCCCAGCAGACACTGGTATATCTGCAATAAGTTGATATTTTAAATACGTAGGAGTTGGGGTCATTTTTTCACCTATTTCTGTTTATTGTTTTGTAAATTTTGGTTGCCTATTCAAATGTTGTGCTGTCATAGGTAGCAGAACGGTAGATTCAAGGACAGAGGTGAGGCAGCTGGGGCAACATTCAAACTGACTTGAGACAGATTGATATTACATTAACTGTTTATTGATGTCCTGATGAAGAAAATGGCCCAAATTCCCTCAAAATGTTGAAGTAATCAACTAAAATTCTTAAGTGACTAGAATAGAACAAAACATGTCTCATGATAAAGCAGAATTGGTATGTTTTAGTGACTGCACAACCCCAGCAGAGATCCACTTTACTGAGATGCAGGCTGCCTTACCCTTTTGTCCTTGAAGTGACATTCCCTGCATTTTTCAAACACACAGTAAATACAAACTGTTTTGTAGTTTGCATTCCCTGCTGCTGTTTTGACTGAACTCTAGATAGTACAGCTTTTCTCAAATAACTCATTTGTAGAAAATGAGGACTTCATGTTGCTCAGAAAAGGCACAGATTGTTCTTAAAGGGTCTGGTTTTTCCTGGAAGTCAGATTGTTTATGTAAAAGAAGAACTCCATCTACAACTCATTTTTCTCTAATTGCATTTTAATGCCTTGTCCTCGAACATTCCAACATTTTGAAATGAATTCCCATTATTTCTGTAGCATTTACTTTGCTGCACCAGACTAGTTCAGGCAGTTTTATAAATTATATCCCCTAAAGTAAGAAATGTGAGGACTCGTGCGATGCAGCTCTGGTGTCAAATATGCAGTTACTCCTCAGAGAAAGAATTGTGAAAGACTGTAAATCTGTCAGTGCTTTGTTGTAGTGATAAGAACGAACTTGGACTCCTCAGAGATGGTGGATTGATTCTGTGCTGTAAAATGCATAATACAGTACAGTACACAAGCATGTAGATGTTTGACTATGTTAGAACCAGATGTTGGCACTATTTGATCTGCAGTGGGGTTGTTGTTTCATGTTGCACCACCGTCTGAGATTTTGTTCAGACTTTACCAATGTTTTATGGAATATGTTGGCAGAATTTTGAGGATGTGCATATGTTTTCAGACCTGGGATTTTTTGTAATTTCACTCTCAATAATATATCTTACCTGGGAAACCATTTTAAGGGTTCAGTAACAAAAAAAACCAAACTCCTACAACCATGAAATTTAGTAAGGACACAGATGAAATTGCTTCAGGCCAATCCAATTGATTAAACGGTCCCAGCAGAGGCAAATGTTTGTAATTTACTGGCCCTTAAAATCGCAGCACGCTCCTTATGTTACATCACTATATGTATGTTGAAAAGCACATGTTTTCCCCTTCAAACTATTTATCGATATGTGAGTTTTAGAAAATTAAATTTTAAAAGATATAGTTTACATTTTTCCTTTTTGTTAGAGATAATATAATAAAATAATGTTCCTCTTTCTTCAGGGTTTTGGTTGGTGTGGGCGATCATCTTCATTTTGAGCTGCTGCTGCGTTTGCCACCATCGACGCACCAAACATCGGCTGCAGCAGCAACAACGACAGCACGAGATCAACCTCATCGCTTACCGTGAAGCACACAACTACCCCTCTGTGCCCTTTTACTTCAGTAAGATCAGCCACTCAAACATACACTTGCATTATGTAATTCATCAACTGATTTTATTGCTTATTTTTACAGGGACAGCGCACAATTAGAAGCAATTGTACCAGAGTGAGCTAGCAGCTAGTTTACATCTGTTGTCCCTGGGAAGATGGACAAAAATAAAAGCCACAGAACACACCATAAAACAACACAATATGAAAAAGTCTTACATCAGTTTGAGATAATAATTAAAATCACTACAGAGCGGAGTGTGACGGCAGCG
>OMNN01096112.1:5016-20089 GCA_900302755.1 Chromis chromis | reverse complement strand
TCTACACTGTGTGTGTGTGTGCGTGCGTTTGCTTTCTGCTGTGTCATAGCAGGTATAACAGACACACACACACACACACACACACACACACAAACCAAACCTCTTTGTACTCTCTCTGCTCCATCTCATTGAACTCCTCCCATCTCTGTGTCCTCTTGTTGCCCACTTGGTCTCTTCCTTCTCTTCCTCCTCACTGTACATCTCTCACATCTCTTTCACCACATCAGGGTGATCTCGTTTCTGTCTTCTGCTGTTTTTCTAACCTCCATTTTCCCTTTTGCTTAGTTTAACCGTCACCTTAAATACTGTAAATTCTTTGTTGGGCCTTGACAAAAAGAAAGGCTCTTACACTGGAAATTTTTATCTCTTTATGTCCTTCACATATACATACATATGAAAGAAGATAAAGAAGTTGTGAATGACTATAGGTATGACTTGAAGTGAACTTGAAAGATCTGACTAAAGAATCAGCACATTACTTGTGCTGCCGTACTAATAAAAAAATAGCATTTACAAGTGAAAAAAATGTACATATTCTCAAATAAAGACAGCACTAAGAACACTGCAATGACAAATTAAGGCTGCATAACCAACACCACTCATCTGGTTACGATTCTTTTAACAAGCTTAAGCTTAATACTCAGGAAGAAATGTGCAGCGATTACAACACTGAATACTGTAAATATACACGTTTAATTAAACACTCCCCATCCAGCACTGGATTAGCATATGATATTAAATTTTAATGTTTTAAACCAGGAATGCACTGAGCTAAAAACTAATGGGTGATTCTTTCCTGTATCCAACCAACATGCACAGCTGCACATGTCCCACAATAAAAGCCCACAATGGGAAGGAAGGATTATGGTTTTTAATCATCTGGGGAAAAAGAGGGATGCACGAAATACTGGTGGTTGAAATGGTACTGGCCAATAATCAAGAAAATGTAATTATTGTTTTTGTTCTGATAATGGAATTTTAGCTGATAATTACATCCAATCATGCGACTCATACTGTGAATGAAGAATATCGCTGCTTTGAGTGGTGATTTTAGCCTCTCTTTTCTGCTCTCTGTGTTACTGCATGGTTACACAAGGGCAGGACTGAGCTCTTGTCAAACAGAGTGGACAGCAGAGTGACTTCAGAGCACCGAGGCCACAGGAGAGAGAATGAAACTGACTTCGCGTGACAGTTAATCCAGGTTGACCATAGCGACAAAGTCCAACAGTACAAACAATTTATCAAACACCTGTTGAACAAGAAGAACGTACTTAAGTTGTAAAAATGTTACATCTTTAACCTAGAATTCACCCACAATCCTGTTTTACTCTTTAGCCATACAGAGTATATTATCCGAATGGTGACTTTAACGACCAGATCGCCCCCTCTCCTCTCTACCAGCTATGATTTAGCCAGTTTCATGTTAATGGCATGCAACATTTTCGAAACAATGAATCTTAGTAGCTCATGTATTAGTCCATTAAGTACCCTATAGCTACACTGCAAGTGTTGGACTACAACTGCGGACTATACGTGGTGCAGATGCCACAACACTATGCTTCTATAATCAAGGAAAATAGATCATGTGTGTGAGAAGCGTACAAGTGGTGCGTATGTGCTGCAAACATAAAAATAGACCAGTCTTCTATTTATTCTAACACAAGCTGTGCACGTCCCTTTTAGAAAGAAATAGGTCAAAGAGTGTCCATATTTGTTTTAATTAAACTACTGGTATATAGGAAATTACTGCTTTGTATCAAACAGGGCTTCCACTTCGGAGTCATGATCACTCAGTCAGATTTTATTGGCCAGAACCACTCTATGGTTGCTTAGTAACTTTACAGAGTCCCCTGTATCTATGTCAACCTACCTGTATTATACAAACTCGGGTCCAGAAACTGGCAGCACAAGAATCCCAAAATTAACCCTCAGCGTCTTGTTTTTCCACAACCCTAAGCTTACTTGCATTGTAGGTGTAGCCATAAGAAAGATACGATCAGCCGCACATCTGCTCCGCAAATGGTCCACATACGTTACACGTTCAGTGTAACCTGAATGTAACCTGAGTGTAACCAGTCATTGGACGTTTTTTCCTTTTTATTACTTTTCAACTTTGAGCCATGGTCAATTTAATTTGGTTTTACTGACAAGAATGTCTTTGTTGTAAAGTATCTATACTTTCCTCTTCGCAAATTTGCACATGTAAGATTAATATTAGTGGTTATCATAGTGATATGGACCACAACAAGCACACATTTGAAATTCTGTCTCGAGCAGAAAGTCTTCATTCACAGCATCCTACCACTGAGAATAAAAACAGCAAATCAGACACATAAAAGAACCGACAGGTGTTTGGAACACCTTGCAGTAAGATGTGGTTTGTTGTAGAGCTGCCACTGGCTGAAGCCTCAAACATTGCCATGGAGGTGGTAGTTTAAATATAAATCTTAATGCAACAAAAGTACTACTCTCCTTGCAAGTTGAATAGCTACCAACATTTCATTTCATGCTGGATAGGTCAGTCTGTACAAGGCCTAAGATATAACTGCGATTTGTCATCAGATGTTTGCAGCCTCATGCCTCTCAGTGTCCATCACTAATTCCATTTATGAAGCTAAACAAAAATACATAAAAAATAGACATAAATTGATAAGAAGCAGAGATGTGGGAGTTTAAACTGGCTGCTGTTATTTTCTGTTTTAAGGATTTATTTTTAGTCCTGCAGTTTCTGGTTTGCTTTAAACTGTGTCTGGACTTCACCAGCCACCAACACTGAGAAGACAACCTAACTAAACACACAAGTACAGTGTGCATGTATCTAAAAAGAGGGATTTCTGTGTAAATGTTTGTACAATGATTGGCAATAACTAAACCAATATAAATTACACAACCAACTGATTACACAACCACTAACAATCGCCCTTCTCTGTGCTACTTATTGTTACAGTTAGTCAGCTGTTACATTGGCGTGTGTGTGAATGAATGTGAAAGATAAATATTATAGGGTCAGTTCACCCATATTATGAAGGCATACTTTTCTCAACTAGTCAACTGTAGCCATGCAAATAGCTTTGTCTTTCCGGCTGCCATACTTTGTTTATGTTTAATTACATTTTAAAACTTAAACCTGGATTTGGCTAGGCAGTGTCCAAGGTCATGACAATGCACAGATCGCACTGTGGGCAGTCTCTGTATACCCCATCATCTGTAGAGAATGGTTATAAATGAAACGGTAAAATGCATCTATAAATGTGAGGAATAAAAACTACCATAGACACTGTGTAGTATCACTGCACCAGTTTAATGGAGCACTAAACAACGTGGAAGGGGTTGTGGGTTTTTAATACTTCTGTGTCTGTTTAGCTGAAACCATCACCGGCCTGCAGGTTGTAAAGTAAAGGAAGCTTTTGTTCTGAACAGTGTGGGTGGCAGGCACAGCCAAAGTACAGTACGTGCTGTCCGTCGTGAAAGATTAGCACATCTTTTGCTTACCTGGGTGAGAATATCCAGTTGACCTATGATGTGTTCAAGGGTGTTTGCTAGACCAGGGGGGACCCCTCCATCTGAAGCATGGGACTGTGACTGTTCTTGGCGTGACTGCTGCTGCGGTAAACTCTGGGTTTGTGTTCGGTGGGTAGAGGAGGAACTGATGCTGGGGTTTTTGTAGGTGTGGGAATGATTCGCTCTGCTGTGGCTGCCACTACGACTGTAGCTCTGAGTGTGGGCAGCACTTTGAGAATCCTGTCTGTGGAAATGCTCGGCCGGTTCAGAGGTCTGAAATTAGATAGAGCAGAGGGTGAGGAGCTGTTAGAAACTCTGATGCCTTTGTTGTGCTTTGGTCGTGACAGGAGAATCTTTCAATTTTAGACAAGTGTGTCATCAGTGCATTGCGTCATGTAGATGCTGCTTCAGCGTGCTATCAAAAAGAACGTGGTTGAAACTATAAAACTGGTTATTTGTTATATCTCTAAACCACATGAGGAGCTTTTAAAGCAGCTTCACATTAAAAACTTATTCCCTTTGCTCATGTCGTTTTCTGGAGAAAAAAGCAAGCTTTGAATTAAACCGTCAATAAATTACAAACAATATAGCAACAATAGTATTAATATTAAATTTCCTGACAATAGAGTTGAGACTTAGTCAGCCTATAAAAACATATATTACCAACAATCTGTTTTTATCACTGCTATGACGACCACACTTTATGGACTGAGTGTGTGGTCGATACCACAGACATTTGTGACTGACTCAAATGTTTTTCTGTCTACAATACTGTTCATCTTGATGTCACCACCAAATCCCTCTCTTTTTCATTAAGCCTCACTGTTTTTTATTGAGTGTATATGGTTATGTCAAGCTTGATGCACCTTGTAAAATTTAAACTTGGTTGTAGTAAGATATTAATTTGGGTTTTAAAAGGTGTAATAAAAACAAACTCAGACTGAAAAACTCAACATTACTTGTTAAGCGCTTTAACATTGTATGAAACCATAATAACCCCCCCAAATTATTACATAATAGCTTCCGAGTTGATTTTTCAGAATTTTCCTCCCATCAACAAATTATATTTTGCTACAAAAGTCTCCTGTCAGTCTGCCCGTGTTGTGAAGAATTCAATGAGGCATAAACTCATGAAACACACATCCCCCCATTCCCATGTCTGTATGACTTAAACTGTTCACAAATCTTAAGGTTTCTTCACATTTCTGTCTTTCCACAGAGACCTCTGTCTGATTGTGAAGATTGGTGTGTGTGTGTGTGTGTGTAACGTCTCTCCTCCCTCTCAGCAAGGGAGACTAACTGTTTTACTCATCACCACACACCAGGAAACCCATTCACACTCAGCTAAACACAGCATCAAACTGCGATGTTCCTAAATGAAGCCAGATGAGCGGAGCTGTCAGCTGTCGCCTGGCTCGCCACTTTTGCCACAGACAGAGCTAATGCAAACTGCCACAATAAAATGGGCAGTGGTTCCCTGTCGTCATATACAAAAGGGTGATATGACTTCATATTTATTCCTGTGTCATCCTTAGTAAGTTCTGACACAATAAGCAAGAAAACTTCAGTGTCTTAGAATGTTTTTTGTTTTTTTAAAGTGACACTGACAGAAAGCATTAACATGAAAAACAAATCATACAGTGTATGAAATGGTAGCCAAAGGATATTGAACCACAGAGATACAGCATAAAACAATATAAAAGTGGTTCGCTTTAGCCAGGCCAGCTCTGTAAGATAATGCAATATGTGAAAATGATATCACATAGAACAAGATCAATTACACGCTGAGAAAGAAAATGAGAATCAGAGGAGGAGCTTGCAAAATGGTTCATGTCTTGACTGGGTTAAATAGTTTAATTAAATACACTGTTGATAACCTGCACTTGAGTATTTCCATTATCATTAGTTAACAGCAGAATCAAGTGAAGGTAATTTTATGAATATAACATAACAAGACAGAGAATATTTGTTTTTGTGATCATGCAAGGTGTCAAATCTAAGTAAAGTGCATCAACTAGGTATAACCTCAATTTCAGAGCAACAGAGGGGTAATTTCAAATAGAGGAAACCAGCTTATTTCTCAACATCCTGTTTATTGCACAAAATCTAAATGAGCACATACCACTATGCACATCTAGTTTGTGCAGCATAATCCATCACCAATGTGACTGAGCTGCTGTAGTATATTTGAAATAGAATAAAAACAGCAGACCCATTACTAAAGTTTACTTTTTGCAACTATGCTAGGAAAACACAGGATTTGCTTCTCTCCATCCTGACATCAGTGTTGCCAACTGCTTCTCTTTTAGACTAAGTGACTTTTAAAATCTTTTCAACGACATAGCGCCTATTGTCAATTTTAGTGGCTTTTTAGCTCGTTTTCCGTTATGAGAGCCGCAAATAATGAATAAGCTCTCATGTGGCTGTGGAGAGCAGCAGCACCTTCAGTTGAGTAATCAGTAGTCAGACAGAACTGAGAATGAGCTGTGAATGTGCCTAATCAACCAATCATTGATTTTGAATGCTGAAGCGTTTAAGAGTTTATTAGAGTCAGTTTTAGTGTTCGGATTCCCTCTATTCATGATACTTCCAGAGTCTATACAACGACCTTCGCTAAAAGTTTTGGAAATTAAAGGTAGATTTAGGTGCTGAAGAGATGGAACTCATTAGAGAGATATTCCCTCATTTGGTGGTGGTGGTGAAGAGCACTGTGTAACACGTGTCCAAAATCTCAATTAGGTTGAGATCTGGTGACTGCAGGGGCCATAGCATATGATTCACAATATTTTCATACTCATCAAACCATTAGGTGACCCCTTGTGCCCTTTGGATGGGGGCCTTGTCACCCTGTAAGAGACCACTTCAATCAGGATAGAAATGTTTTATCATAGGATGTAGATCACTCAGAATATGTTTGTATTGATTTTCAGTGACCCTTTCCTCCAAGGCCTTGAGGATGCGCACATGGACTGCTGTGGACATGACGGAAACATGAAAGCTGTCGTTTTAATGCCGCTTGGAGTACTGTGTTTCTGTGAGTCTTTTGTGCACTACTATTGCTGAGCATACAGTTACTGTCCTTGTAGTGTGGAAGCCACACGGACTGTATGTCCAGACACAAATTTTAAGCAGATGATGAAATTTATGACACATGGACCCTGGTGTTACACTGGCCTAAGGGGGCAAGTTGACTTGTCAGTAAAATGCTGCCCACTGCATAATAAAGCCACGGTATCCCTTCACTGTAGGGGTCCAGGGTTACGATTCTTATTTGTCACCTGTCTGTGTGTAAAGACTGTAATTATGCTTTGACATTGGTAATAAGCCAAATGGAGTGTGACATTTAGTGATGAGTTTTCAAGCAATCTTTTGCTACCTTCGATTAAAAGAGTGAAGCTCTTGGTACAGCTTCAATAAATGTGATGACACTCACATTGAAAAAAAAAAAAAAACTATACAATCTCACATTTAATTCTAACGTTTTATTACCGCTACAGTATTTTGACTAGCAGTGTGCTATGTGAAATAAAAAGTATATACGAAATGCCACACACGGGTTCGGAAAAAATAGATCCGACAAGACAAGTTTGCTGGTGTGAATGAATGAGAGAGAGTGAGAGAGACAGAAAGAGAGAGACAATAGAGCAGTTCTGCTGAGCCTACAAGCTTCACCAAGACTGGATTAACTCCTGTTGAGAGTACGCCTTATAGCTTTGTATTAAACAGCTGCTTAAACACACACAGACAAGCACTGGTTATCACGTAAGGACACACAGACAAACATGGATGTAGACAAATGTATATACATGTGTCTCACACACATATATAAATACCATGCACAAAAAATGGAAAGGGGTACTCTTACTTTTCTTAAAGAAATTATTTAAACCCGAACATGTTAAATAACAGATAAACTGTTTCCAAAACAATCATTCCTATTAAAAAGTTTTTCATTTTCTAAACAATAAAAAAACTAACTTTTTTGAGTCTTTTTTGCGCAAATTTTTCTATAGCGTGCTTAAAAATAAATTTTACTAGAAAATTGTGTTAATGTGACTGTATTGTATATATTATATGGCAAAACGTATTTGCAGTAAAATAGTTTATATAGTCAACTTCTCTGGGCAATGTGATGCATGCATAGCGACGTCGATGCTTAAACAATATAATCTTCTGCAAACCTGACATGTCCAGTAACACCGTAGTCTAATGTGGGGCCGGGGAAAACCCTGTTACACACAAGTGTAAACACGCGCACACGCTAACATGCACGCAAACACAGTAACCACCCTTCTAATGAATCACCTGGAGTGGAAAAACCAACAGTGGAAAATTTCCTGAGGCCCAAATTAAACTCTTCGTCTGACACAGCCAACCATCGATAAACCCTGCAAGCTGCATACAAAACCATTCATCACGCTACACGAGCACACACACATTCACACACAGAGCAGGTTCCCCAGTTGTCAAGTGTAGAACTCAAACGTGTTCTTTCTGCATCAGCAGTCTTCAGTCATAATATGATGATATTCAGCTAAAACAGCCCAATGTTAGTAACCGACGCAATAAAAGACAATTAAAACTGACAGTGAAAGGTATCAATTATCCAAAACGATAAAAGTGATCGTCGCTGGGTTTGACTACCTTATTGACCCACAAAGAAAACTCATTCATTCATTCAAATGAGGTTTGAAATAGTGGAGGTCATCTTATATTCAAGGACTAGACAATTATGTGTTCACATCATCAGATTTTACTTATTAAATGAGGAGAATATCTGTGTAACATGGTTTTCTACAGAGAGATGCATTATGGGTTGTTTGTGGAATTAATGCTGGTGGGCAGGCGAGTGTATTCAATGCATTTATAGTTCGTATTTCAGTCAGTCAGCCCTTAAAGTGTCTCATTAGCTCAGTTTAACCTGCAGCAGTTTCTGAAGGCTTGAATAATGTGCTTTGCTGCCACGCACAAAATAAATGCATGAAGATTGAAAACGTCTTTTTACTGCAGAAATGAACCGGAGAGAAAATCTGTCAAGCAGCTGTCACGGATGATGAGCTCCAAAAGACTTTTAGAAAAATGCTAACTGTTAGAGAAAATGTTTTTGACCCCCTGACACAAAACAGTGTGCGAGCGATCGACGAGACGCACAAATGTGTTTTTATGTATAAACATATTTCTTGTTTCACTTATACAAGAGAGTAAGTTTCAGTGATGACAGCTCTCTTCTCCGTGTTAATGGTATCTCAGGGAAACAGCTGGACAAACCCCTTTTCCAACATAGTCGGGCCAATATGGTAATTGATACAAGGGACGCTCAGATGTGAAAAATACCAGAATGCATCAGAATCTAACAATACAAGGCCAGCAGCGACATACCGACTCCTGAAGCGCCAAGTTTACTGGATAACTCACCCTTATAACATGCACTTATTTGATCCCATCTCAACAGTTCTCTTTCCGGCTGCCATACTAGGACTTCTCTGCAGTTGCCAAGTGTTTGACTAAGTCCTTCAAAAGGAGTTCATCTATTTACACTGGATTCCCAGTAAATGAAGAATCCAGTTCAAGATTCTTGCGAGCATGCTTAAGTCAAAAAAAAGGCCATGCTTTTGAGGTTGTAGCAGCTGAAATTTAGAAGATTTCTCCTGCTGGACACCTTTAAAAAGCAGCTTAAGGCCCACTTGTTTAGAATAGCTATTGTCAAATTTTTAGTATCTTATTTCATAGCATGTATATTCTCTTGTCTTTACTGAAAAGCACTTTGTGATATCTGCTGTGGAAAGGTGGTATAAAAATAAACTCCCTTAGTAACAGCAAACATGTTCCAGGCTTAAATCTCCCTGAAACCACCCTGAAAACCTTCCAAGGGTGCTGCGGTGCATCTGGCCCTGCATGACTTTCAGCATTCAGCTGAGTTTTATGTGTGAACAACGGCACCGACTGCAATAGTAAGAATTTCCAGTTGAGAAAAAGTGCGAGTCATGCCATTTACGTAATATATATGTATTCAGCTGTAGATAATTGACTACAGACCTCCTAACAGCGACACGCTGACTTGCCAAACGCAGGTGTAACTCATAACGTTAATGATGGCTGCATTCTTTGCAGCTGAGCCAGTGCCAGAGCTCTCCGATGTTCTGCAGAAGGCTTACTGGCACATCTAAATGTAACCGAGCCATCATTAATGTCATTATTATTATTATTGTTAGCTACATCTGTGTCTCGACAAGTCAAAATGACGGCCATTAGAAATGTATATTGAGAATACTGCTGACTAAGAAATTGTAATCTTCTCCACTTCTATTGGATTTCTTCTTCTTATGTTTTCAACATTAGTACAAAATGCTGGGAATGAAAAGAGAAAGTCACACCAAAAGCTGAACAGTGATGCTTTAATATGAGAAAATGTACCCCTTTGGGCTGAATGTTTTTATATCCAAACCACAATTTGAAAGTTTTTTAAGTTGCAAGAGCGGCGATTCTTGATTAGAACTTAATCAAACATAATCAAAAGCGTCTTAACCTGTAGCAGGTGAAAGCTTAATTTACAGTGACAACATTTGCTGGCAAATCTAATTAGTTGTAGCAAATGAGTGAGGCAAAACAACACAAAAAAACTCTCATGCCACAGGAGGAAAAGCACAGGTGTAAATAATTAAAATGAATGATGGCTGTGTTCCCTTTAGCTGCTTCAGTTTCAGGGTCCTGGTATTGTGCATGCTGTTTCACTGACACACTGTCTGACTTACTTTGACATTTAAATACACCGGAGCCATTGTTAATGTTATCACTAACATTTACACGTTGCCTACTATGAAAAGTCCCAAATCTCTCTGTGGAAAAAAAAGGCCTGTAATAATCTCTTTGCATTCCTTCCATTTTGATATTTAGGATAAAAGCTGTTCTTTATAAAGACTAACAGAGTGACAGAGTAGTGTTCTATATAAATGCTGTAACCAAACATACACATACACAAACAGCTCTTGGAAACTACGTTTAAGCACTTAACTGTTTTAAGCTCATAACTTTACAAGCTCTGAAATATGTAGCAGCCTGTCCTGTCAGTCTGATGTTAAAGTTAACTCAAACAGGTACAGTTCAGAGCTTTCAGCAGCAGCATTAGGGTTTGTCAGTATGGTGTCATAACTTACCAGTAATTTGCTATCATTACCATAAAATGGAGACCTATGTAGCTGCAACTGATATACACTGATCAGCCACATTATGACCACTGACAGGTGAAGTGAATAACATTAATCATATTGGTACTATGTGGTGTTCTACTGGAAAACCTTGGATTTTGCCATCCGTGTTGATGAGACTTAGACACCCAAATAAACATTGTCCCAGAACAAGCACACTCCCTCATGCAAATGGAAATCCCAAATGTCACTGGCCTACCCCCGCAGTAAAATGTACCCCACCACATGGCAAACACATCAAACAATCTTTTTTACACCTATAGACCACAACTTTATCATTTATTATTTAAAGTCTGTGACCGTACTTTAAACATTCATATCATCTTAAAAACTAAGGATGCCACTAATTGAGCTGAAAATAAAAGGAGTTTAATTTCTGATACCAATATTGGTCCAAAAAAAATACTATTAGTCATTATTCTCAAACAGTTTCTTCTGTAAACTCCATTTAAGAAATCACTGGAAACATAATGAGGTGATGTTGCACTTGCTTTGTGTCGCACTCCTTACCCGTAGGAAGAAGAAAAACACTGTAATGAACAAGAAAATGGGCCCAGGCTTCCAATTTGTTGACACCAGCTGTCGCTTCTTAACAGGCCTCGGAGTTTTAATTGAGTGTTTAAGGTTAATGTCTGTTTTTACTGTAAATTAATGGCAATCATTCAGGCAGACCTTTTCCTTTACATTGCGCCTCATACAGATGGCATAGCTGGCAATAACAAGTCTTCTTGATGTGCTACTGAGGAGGTATTTTTTGGGGGGGTCAACCAATATGTTGTTGTTTTTTTGAGCCAATACCCATGCAGATTATTAGTAATCAAAGTGGCCAATAACTGATATTCTGAGCCAATATACATTAGGAGTTGAAATTAAAATCTTGGTGTCTAAATCTATAATGACTCAAACTCAACAACAATTATCCTTCAGTGTTGATGTGCTGTTACTTATGGCGTGTAGCCAATCAGCAGTGGGTGCCTGAGACTGAGGGGAGACTACAGCTGCATCAGACCAAAATTAGTCTTGCATAGCCAGACCTATCTGCACAGAGCTGTGACAGTGCTGGAGAACTATCTGTCTGTATTTGAGTATCATTTTGTATAAGGGGGGAAACTTGTGAGTTTGTGTGCATTTCTTTAAACCAACCACAATCATCTTAAGCCCAGGATGTAGCAGCAATGCCCCTGTAGTGATAGTGATGAAGGAACTGTTTTTGGTGGTACATGGTGGCACGCAGGGAGGCAAGAACTATCATAAAATAGCTAAGTCACAAAAAAATTAAGCAGCGCTGCATTATTGTCTATTCTAAATCTATTGGAAAACTTGCCAGTTTCAGTGTGTAGCTTACCAGCTTTTCGGTTGCTGTTGTTTTTTCCTGTAGCAAAGGGAATTTTGACATCGGTAACACATGGGAGGAGAAAGCCACGATAAATGTGTAGTGGAAATGCAGACTGGAGTAAAAGTATCAGAATTCTGAGTTAATTTTTTTTGAGCGTTGGTTTAAAAAGAATAACACTGAATATTGGATCCAGTAATCATCATGTACAGTGTAAAAAAAAACAACCTTCAAGCAAGCCAGATATGAGTGTTTGCATACCAGTTTTCATTTTCAGTGTCTTCCCATTGGACAATATTGCCCTCTCTGATAGGTATGCGCATGTTATAATATAACAGTAACATGTAGGCAAACATTTTCACCAGCTGCTGACATCTCAGTTAATTAGAGTGGAGCAAACATTTTATGACAAACTGCTAGTGATGCTTTTGATGAATGAAGCCTGTGGTGTGACTCAGCTCTGACTTATGCTTGTAGACTCCACTATAATTTACAGATTCGACAAGGGAGGGTGATTCTCACTCTCATTTTCCGTTTCTTTTGGACTGCTTCTCTCACACTTTCCCTCTCCTGCTTCTTTCACATCCCTGTTAGTCTGTTGTGTGTGTCCCCCCTCTTCCCATTTCACCTGATCCTCATCTTTTCTCATTTCTCTCTTTCATGCAACAAGAATGAACAGGTGTTTGTTAATGGCTCTCAAATGTTCCCATGTTATTATTGTCTTGTTGTATTGTCTCCAGTGTGCTTCTGTTGCTCACGTGCTCACCCTGTTTTCCCCCTTTCCCTACCTTTCAGTCTCCCTGCTCCTCACTGATGCTCTCTCGCTCCACTACACCATTAGGCTCTGTTT
The DNA here is from genome assembly GCA_900302755.1 of Chromis chromis. Taxonomy (NCBI): domain Eukaryota; kingdom Metazoa; phylum Chordata; class Actinopteri; family Pomacentridae; genus Chromis; species Chromis chromis. Next base: position 7,200 of record OMNN01096112.1, on the reverse strand, counting down.
GACTCCACTGCTATCCTGTCTTCAACACTCCCTTGTCACACCCCCTGCCTTTCTCTTTATCCCCTGCTGTCAAATGCATTCAACTCCCGCTGTCAGAACAATACCACCTGCTTTTCTATACCAGTACCTTAAAGATGCACACACACAACCACCGACACTGTATTAGAAACATTTGTGATTGGTGGATGTTTACCGATACCACTGTTGTTTAATCTTTTTAAAGTATTTTTTATAAAACTATGATTAAATAAGGTGCAGGAGATTGAAGTTCATACAGCTACTGCAGTCTCCGAACCCCCTCCTCTCTCTCTCCACTCCACATCCTAAAGCTGAGCAGAGCAGTGCGGTGGTTTGTGTGTGTTGAGCTGTGAAGGGAAGCCTGCTGTGAGTGTGCAGCTCGTCTGTCTGCACACGTGAGCGGGAGAAAGACCCAGATGTGAAGCTAGAGACAGAAAGAGGGGGAGGGGGTGCGGGATGGATGGAGGGATTAGGGCGGATGTGATCAGAGAGAGCTGATCTGCCTGTCAGCAGTGGTTGGTACTCACGCACATACACACAGACGCATACATCGATGCATCTATGCGCACACAACAAAACAGCAGCAAATTAAGATTTGCTCAGCTGTACTGAGCAGAGAGACAACCTGACTGAACCACACACACTCTCAATCTTTAGCTGGAGAGATCTCATTTTAAAGCTGGTTTATTGTGCTCAACAAAATAGGCCTACATGTTCTCGGTATAGTGCCCATCGCTGGCAAATTATCATGGAGCCACACATCCAAGTACATTAAAGGATAAGCATATCAAATTAGCTACTTATGAAATCCCTGTGGATTTGATTCTGAGAGGGTAGTGGGCATGGGTGGCCTTTGCCTCTGTATGAATAAACATAGCATTACTGTCTCATTAGTCAATTTCTTCCTGGTGAACTGAACTATTGACAAAGGCAGGATTGTGTAATACTGGATATTCAGTAGAGCTAGAAGGGATGTTTTTATAACCCAGGCGATATTAGACAATTTAAACACGGACTGGAATCATCTCATAAAAGGGATTCTTTAATTTGTCGTTTTGAAACGCTTAAATGTTATCCTGAGGTGTTCTGACCATATTCTAAGCTCAATGTGTGTCTAGCCCTTTACAGATAAGGCACATGTAATATTGCTGGCTTGATTTTTATAAAAGTGACAGCATTCTGCCATTCAGTTTTTAATTAATGCTCCTCAGAGCTTCATTCAGATATACCTACGACAATGGTGAAAAGTAATTTGTGATACACGCAAGATTAGGTAGTGCACCAAGTAATGCATATTGTATGATAATGTACTAGTAAACAAAAGACTGAATCCAAACGAATACAGGGGTCATCAAATTGCCCAAATAACTAACAGCCTTGTTCATTTATGATTTCCTAAACAAAGAAAATTATGTCCCTGTGTGATGACAATCGAACTACTACAGTAAATAAACACATCACAACAGCTTTAATGGAGATCATCACTCAAATTGAGGACAGTTGCTTTATAAAAAGTAATTTAGCTGTAGCTTATAAATGGTGTGAATTGAATTGAAGTGTGAATTGCCACCAGAGCCTGATTGATCCCGTCTCCATATTGAGGATAATTTATAATTATAAGTAATTATTGAAGTTACTGCTGTTGTTCCACAGGCCTAAATATGTGCAACTCTCTTGCTTCGGAGATGTTCATGTGGATCCTGCTTCTGTCTGATGCTGCAGGTTTTTAATAAACTCAGAGGAAAGACCAAGACCAAGCAACAAACTAAACTTCCACTTCTGACATTTTGCCAGAACCCAAATTACACTTGTCATTGGTGAATCTCATTGATCTGACCCGTTGCCTCTGCCTTCATCGCAGTATTATTATATTAGTATTACATATTATACACATTTTATTTTTATGGACATCAGAATTTGCCATAGATGTGAAATTGTAGAGCACAGTGAATGAGAAGAGTGTTGAATTGTGATTTTTACACTCAAACTGTGTCTTTTGCCCTCTCCGATGTTCTTAGATGCGGTTCTAGACCAAAAATATTTTTGAATATCGAAGCTAGACTCAGTTACTAATTAATGTTAAAGTATGCCAAGGTCTGCTTCTACTATTTTGTCAATCACATTTCTGGTAACAAGGGTAGAGTTGAGGGTAGAGTTGCAGCACTT
>OMNN01096111.1:2302-20603 GCA_900302755.1 Chromis chromis | reverse complement strand
TCCAACACACCTGATTCAAATGATCAGCTCATCATCAAGCTCTGCAGAAGCCTGATAACGATCCTGATCATGTGAATCAGGTGTGTTGGAAGAGGGAAACATCTACAACATGCAGGATAGTGGCCCTCGAGGACCAGGGTTGGCTACCCCTGCCCCACACTTACTGATAAATCAATTTTTACAGCCCCCACTGGGTGCAAATATTGCTGTAGTTGCTGATTTTGCAGCTCATCGATAGCACCCTTAAAGAAGCCACTAAAGTTCATTATGATTTTGTGCATTTAGAGCAGTTTTCTGGTTATTTCCGTCGCATTAAGTCACAACAAGACAGTTGTACAAATCCAGGAGCCCTAAAGGCAGAAGCATAAATAATTTAATCTACAGAACACAAGTACATATAGAAGAATGACAACATTTAGTGCAACAGCTAACATTTATTTTCATTTTACTTGCCTGACAATTTGATTTAAGATTTTAACCATAAATACAAATCCCAAAGACGTTCAGTTTGTGATAATGTACGACAGCCAAGCGCATAAAATATTCACACAAAGAAGCTAAAACCTGCAATTTGTTTTGACTTTTTGTGCCAAAAAAGGATTAAAACTATGAATCAAGTATCAAAGTAGTTGCAGATTATTTTTGTGTTCTGACTTTTTGTTGCACTCGAACAGAATTAGTCAGAAAAAGACAGTTGATTGATTAATTTTTTACATATCTGCACTCCTATTTGAAGCTTAAGTTGCTCCAGAAATTGTTTGTTCTCTCTGTTTGAATAATGTCATCGCTCAGGAGTAAAACAGGGTTTTCTATGTAGACAAAAATAGCTCTTAACACATGTACTCATTAACACATGCTGTTTTTAGCCCTGGGCTTCCATTAGATGAGGACATCAGATGGCAGAACCATCAACACAGCTCAAGAGAGGAAAGTCATTGTGTTCCAAGGATTCAGAGAAACAGAGGAAAGTTTTCCTATCAGGCAGTCAGAGACTCAAGTGGTCACTGATCCGTTAACATGTGCTCCTCAATCTCATTTTTTAATTTAAGCATTAACCTGAGCCTGTCTGATCGCCGCCGGTTGGGCTCTTTGTCGTTTCGTTGTGCCAGCTTCTTTCACACCGGCACAATGAGTCTGGGACTGTGGAGTGTTCACTGTCTGGTATGTTCTCATGTTGGGATAGTATTTGAGAAGACCTTTCTGTAACTTTGTGGCTGAGTCGAGCAGGTTAGTAGTGGATTATAGGTGGAGGTGGTGGAGCAGGTGTCCGGCAGGTACGTACGCCACAAAGCCGGTCTGTGACAGATGAAAGCTGTTCAACTGTAGTAATAATGAGGCACAGGAAGATCCTACAGACAATAAACAAACGCTTCACAGCAGACTGCGTAATCACTGCTGCCAACTGGGTTCACCATTTGGTGTTCCAGCTCTGCAGCCTGGCCTGCAGGTAGACCTTCGCTCAGCAGCAGTAGCAGCAGGTGGATGAAGCATCAGGACATGTTGTCTGCATCATCCGGTGTTCCCTCCCGCTTTATTTTCCGCCTGCTGCTGCACAACAATTTACTTATTTGCTTGTCACATTTGGAAGTCTCCCGCTTCTTTAATAATTCACTGATGTTCAGTTTCGGTCTGTGTGACGTTGCATCATTAAAAATAGATGATCTTTGTTGTGGGCTTGAGAGATTGCAGTGCAGAGTTCCACCCAGTGCACAGCTCGTTCACTGTTTGTGATGTGCTACTTTCAGAACAGGGAGGCTGCAGGTAAGACGCATCCTATTGATTTCTCACTGATTTATTAGTGTCACTGCGGGGACTGACGTGAGCAGAGCTGCTGTCACTGTAGATGGTAAATCAATCCCTCAGTGGGGTTTGTTTGGTGAGCTTGGCCGCCTGCCAGATAGTTTCCCACTGGGTCAACATGGGGCTGAAACTCCCACCTCCTTCAGCGAGGGAGGTGCGTTTAGGGAGTTGTGAAACTGCAGCAAACCCAGCACTGAAGTGTCAAAGCAGCCTGCTTGTTTTTGGGTCAAGAGCAGCTACAGTAGTGTATGGTGAGGTCCACTATTGGTCCACAGCACCCTGCCGTGGATACATTGGCAGCTGTATGGTAATTAGTGGTAATCCTGGGGCTCACAGTACAGCAGGCAGGTGGCTGCAGTGGAGGGCACACATGTCGGTTTTGGGATTACTCTCCTCGAGCTGCAGCGACACAATGTGTTAGCCTCCGCCGAGAGAGCTGCAGCATGAAGACAGACTTTTACTCTGAGAGATCTGGCGTTCAAGTTTTTTTGCTCTCTTTGTGATTTTCGATGTTGCTGGAACACACGAAACGTTTGAAAATGAAGATCTTTTGCCACTGGGATCACAGCTTGGTGGGTGGATTTGAAGTTTTTTTTTTAAGATACCGTTCGACTTTATTCTAAGAGTGATCATGTCTGACTCTGTCTTTAGGTTTAGCTTTAAAGCGAAAGTACTTTTAAAGACCTTCTACTCTGTAAGATCCTCTCACTTACTCTCTTTATCTCTGTCTCTCAGATTCCCTACTCTAACTTTCTCTCAGCACAGACTGAGCATTAATATTTCCAGGCATAATCCTCAGTAACGTATGCAAACTGTATGTATACATGTAAAACTGAATGCACATTGGGAGGCGTGCAGAGGAAAATGCAATCATGAATAGTAATTGTTTCGTCTTCATTAATATATGTATGATTTGTCTTACTTGAAGGAGTTTGGTTATGAAACATTGACCCCGAAAAAGAACTGCTGATTATACTTTATTTTATTTAAATGCCAGTTTAACTTTTTTGTCCTCTCAGTTGCATTTTTGTTTTCAAAGATCACTTATTGATGTGGTAATTCCCTAGGCTGTGATTTGGTTTGCGACAAACTGTGGCTTCAGTATAAAAATGTGTCGTCTCACTTTGGGATTTCGGTGCCTGTGTGCAGGAATTCAGCCTATTTTTAAAATGCACACAAGCGAAACTGCTGACGTGTGCGGCGCAGTAAGTCGTTCTATTATTCAGACAAGCAGTGAGAAGTTAATGGTGTGTTGGGAGCTGCTGTACGGACATATACTCTGTTATGAAACAGCAGAGTAGGTGAAGGTTGTTTTTATATGGGCCACTCCAGCAGAGGCGTTCACATATTCCCTGCATGTTAACAAGAAACAGCCTGAACTCGCTCCGGAGGGAAGACTGGTTCTGGTGTTTTTCTCTAGGCTACATGCTTGCAAAGTTTGAAATTCAATAATGGATAAGTTAATCTTCTGTCCTACTGTATATTATATTACTTATAAAATGTAGGTTATCAAAACACTCAAATTTAAATAATACATTTGTGGATTCAGGTCCATAGTTCTGTCCTGAGCTCTAAATACCTGCGCGCCACTTCCTGTTGGCTGCCATTAAAGTGCTCGGCTGTTAGTCATGAAGAGGTTAGAGGCTAATTTCATACGAATCACGCTGATTATGTAATAATCTGCGTCACTCTCGCATCTGTTGTCTTATGAAACGCCCCAGTGTGCCACACAGGAAGATGGCATGCTACTTCCATGCATACATGGACACACACACGTGACCGTTTCTACATGGTCGCACAATTTATTTAGTCGTATACGGACTGTATGTACTGTAAAGTGCACATCGAACGCTGCTGGTATTCCAGGAATATCTCTCATGCGGCGCTTCACTGCCGAAGAGTGTTTAGTTTCATATTTGGTGATTAAAAGGTTAGAACAACAGCAACCTGCAGCCCTCCGATCTCCATCTAAGACAGCCTGAATTTATTTCGCTGCTCTTTCTCTTCTCCTTCAGGACTTTTCTTATGACGACTCTAAGGTGGAGTTCAACGTGGACGCTCCTAATGGTGTGGTGATGGAGGGCTACCTGTTCAAGAGGGCCAGCAATGCCTTCAAGACCTGGAACAGGTAACCAGCATGGCTAAAATCTCTACATATGTTCTGTAATATATCACATTATTAGTGCATTATACATAGAGAACTGAAGGTAAAACATTGTATATTTCAGTAATGTTGCCATAGAAGAAGTGTTTAAGATAAGATGCAACTTTTTAAATCACAAAGGAAAATCTTGTGCTCAGAAAAAATTACAATACCATGAAAATAAATGCTGTGCCTTCATAAATATAAGTAATTTAGCTCCCCTATTTGCACTTTTTCATTTTCCTGTCATTTCACCATCTATCTGAATCTTAAATATTGCATAAATATTACATAACAGATTTTAAATAGAGTACATAATCATTATGTAGTTTTGTCTTTGCAGTGTAATAAGGGATAAATATGATACTTTAGTAAAAAAAAAAAAAAAAAAAAGAATAAATAAGCTAAAATAAGACTAGTATTGAAAATTAAGAAGTAATAATGGCAATAATACTGAATTAGCAATGTAAAATTACACATGCTTCTAAAACTGATATTGTGCAAACTATTGAGAAAGTTATAGTAATACACAGAAAATATTGATATAAAAGATTTTATTGGTACACAGAAGGTAATGTATTTGTTACAGCAGCAGAGATGCATAAGAAAACATTAAGTATTGTATAAAAAATAAGAATCATGATAAAAATTATAAGATATCGTCTATTTTTTGAGCTGAAACACTGGACTCTGACAACATCCTTTGCAATATTACTTTTCCAATAGTTTGTGGAGTATCAGTTCATTTTCATGTGCAATATTACTTTACTAGTATTACTTCTGATCCTATTTAAGCTAATCTAGTAAGGTTGCTTTTCTATCAGGCACTGCATTTACTCTGTTATGTAATTTTTCTGAACAATATCTTGCATAACAGTTTCCTCCAGGATTGATAAAGCATATCTTATCTTAAATTTCTTTTGTGTTATGTGTAGTTTATTTTATGACAATAGAACCAAACCAAGTATAACATGCGTAATTGTATAGATTATATACTGCATATTAAAGCATGGGCTGCACGTAGGCTTAGTTGTTAGCATCGTCGCATCACAGCTAGAAGATCCCCGGTTTGCGTCCCGGTTAGGACGCCTGGGATCTTTCTGTGTGGAGTTTGCATGTTCTCCCTGTACAGCGGGTACTCCGGCTTCCTCCCACAATCCAAAAACATGCTGAGGTTAATTGATGATTCAAAATTGTCCGTAGGTGTGAATGTGAGTGTGCTTAGTTGTTTGTCTCTATGTGTAGCCCTGTGATAGACTGCCGACCTGTCCAGGGTGTCCCCTGCCTTCGCCCGAGTCGGCTGGGATAGGCTCCAGCCCCTCTGTCACCCTACAGAGGATTAAGCGGTGTATAGATAATGGATGGATGGTATTAAAGCATGTAGTGTTATATGTGCATGTGGGTAATATGCACAAACCACGCAACAGATGTGTTCAAACTGAGATGAAAGTGCTAAAACAACATAAAGTTTGACTTTTGGAAACAAAATATGATGGAGGTAATCTAAGCTGGAAGGTTTGCTGACTAACTTTAGTGCAGGGATGGGCAACTCCGGTCCTCGAGGGCCACTATTCAGCATATTTTAGGTGTTTCCCTCTTCCAACACACCTGATTCAAATGATCAGCTCATCATCAAGCTCTGCAGAAGCCTGATAACGATCCTGATCATTTGAATCAGGTGTGTTGGAAGAGGGAAACATCTAAAACATGCAGGATAGTGGCCCTCGAGGACCGGAGTTGCCCATCCCTGCACTAGAGTGTTGTGAATTGATTATTTGGAGCAGCCTTTGCAGATGAACTGAGGAAATGTAATGAGAGCTGTAAAGTCCTGTGGGAGCAGCCTGCAAATAATTTAATCACAACAGGAAACATCAAAAAAGAAAATCAGTTGCTACAACGTTTGTGTAGTAAGTACACAGTCGCTGTCAGGCACTGAAGGGCAGAACAATCTTTAATGTGAAAAATGTGGTAGAAATCCAATAACTAAAACCCCGTCCTGCCTGTTTTCTCTCACAGGGCCACATGGATGAGGACGTCCAGGCCGCCTTACTACAGATCATCCGCATGAGACAAGAGTTTGTGTGCTAAAGCTTCAAAACACGATGCTACCTGCTGACTCAAATTCACCGTTTTCACATCCCCCTCTGTAAAGTGTCCCCGCTGTGGCCCCTGTGGGTGCCCAGTGTGTGTTTGTCCTCAAATTTCTCCAAACAGGCTATTCTGGAATCCTTTTTTTTTTGTAGTAGTGATGCACTTTGATTCCCAAATATCTTAAATCTGTGTGCTGTGATTACAGGTGAATAACTGCAGCCTTTGTAGGTGCAAATGTGTTATTTCAACTTTAGTAGAAACACAGGAAAAAAAAGCTCTATTTGCATCAAAATGCTAATAAATCACTGCAAGCCTATGATCTGCATCAAACTGACCAGCGAAAACCTAATCAGCTGCTATTACTGTCATAATTTATACATTTCAGTTAAATCTTTTATAATTGTGCATTTCACGCAGCTTTAACTCATTATATTCAGTAACGTGGAAGTTATTTGAAATGTGGGTCCCTTTCATACACAAAGACCACTTTTCACATTCCCACCTGACAGTCAGCTCTCAAGCAGAATGTTTTCATATTTAGCAGCCATGTTTGCTAGAATTTAAAGGACGGGTTCACATGTTTTCAACTCAGAAGCCCGTTTGTTGATTAAAGGAGTTACTGGATGCTGTAAAGATTCTTCCAACTGCTGTCTTAGTGTGATGCAACTAAGTTTGCAAAGAAACATACAGTCAGATACTAATTCACACACATCAAATCAATCTGAAAGTACTAATGTGAAATGTACAAGTGCTAAATCTGCAGCTTCACTCTATTTGTTTTTATATACAGGAATTCTAAAACGCCTGATGGCATGAATTTATAGTACTCAAAGTGGACACGATAATCCTATTTCCTTTTTTTGAGCGAAGGTTAACACTTTGCATTTGGTTCCTGCCTGGTTTTACAAGAAACTGAACGCCAGCAAATAAATAAGTTAAAATACTTTCAGTAAAATAAATAAAATGTCAATTTCCAAAGGAGTTTAGTTTCTGTTGGCAGTAGACATGCAGTGGAGTCTTTTTCATACTGACATCTGTATTTTTTTTGTAAAAAAGGATCATTTTACTCTGAAATACCCTCTGTGGTTTTCGCTGAGCTGTGGTGAATGCACACTAATGAAAGGGTAAATTCTTTTAGTAAAATCACTGTAAGTTCAGAAGAAAGTTTAACTAAATCTGATTGCTTGAAGCCTCATATTGACCCTAGAGTGAAGATTTTATCCTCCATCTTACACTGGAGTAACATTTGACAGGGATCTTTTCAGAGCCCGTATGGACAGAAGGAATGATCACAGCTCCCAATAAATCAGTCAGTTTACATGGATTTGTGAATATAGTATTCAGTCAGAGTTGGAAAAAATGTGAACCTATGCTTTAACCTTGCTCATTCTTTGAGTCATTTATCATCTTCTGGAGGTCCAAACTAGTCAGATACCAAAGACCTGAAGTTGATCCAAATCTAAAAACTACTTGCCATGTTTTTTAGTAGACGGTTTGCGGTAGTTTTGGGAGAGTGTTCAGCTGTGTGTCTCACACAATCCTGTTACATGTTGCATTGGTCATGCTGGATTTGAGTCGCGGGGCTGTGGAGTGGAGATCTCTTGCTGTGTCCTACAGTTTGCAGTGGCACGTCGTCTTTTTGTTGAAACCAGAGTGTCCTCTAGTGGTGAGACTTGGCAGGCCAAGTTGATAGAAACTGTAATAATCACTGCGGCCCAGAGGCAGGCAGCCGTTGTTTCTGGAAGCTGTAATATCTGCACAGAGTAGAGAAAATTATCATAAAGCTTACAGATACTTGTGAGAATATAAAATGTGAATGTGAACTGACTGAGCTTTATCTACTAATATCTGCAGTATTACATTTAAACCAGACCCCTTTTTAAACCAGCTAAAGCTTGACTTCATGTAATTTATGCAGCAGTGAACTGTGCAGCTCTCCTGCAGCAGTGGTTGCGTACCTCTGAGCCGCCTCTTTGTGACTCCTGATGGATGTAGTGTAGTGGTGTTGTGATTGTTGAGCGAGTCTCTTGTGCCTTTACACTGATATATTTTTCATAGCTTTGTACTACTTTAACTACTGTACTACAGTGTGACATTTCTGATATTCAGCAGGTCTGGACGTAGAACGGCACAAAACATGTTTTTACCGTAGGATGTCATTTAATAAGAATACAGCAGATCCCTTTATTTATGTGGATGAATTACGCCGTTAAGGATTAGTTATTTGAAGCACTCCTATCTTTACCTTTCAGCTAACACACTTCACTAAGTAGAATTTCTTGCTCTCTGTTCTTATATTTTGGCCAAAAGACTCTAATCACACCAACAATAGTTTAAAATAATGAGCATCTGCTGATGTTAAGGATTAACACTATTTTTATGGGATATTTCTTAGCGTCTTCCCTCTAACGTTAACGGCCTATAGATTGAATCCAGTTAAATCTCTAAATAATAAATGTACTGTTTAACAAATCTGTTTAAACTGGATGTGTTCTCTGAAAACAATATTTGTGTTTGTAATCAATCATACAAAGTCAATAAAAGTGCCTAACATAGAAAACTACATTGTTTTCAGTGCATTTTGTCTTCCTGCAGCATTAGCCTCACTAGTGGTATAGTCCAGACTGAAATTCTTCAACAGCTAAAGGATGGATTGCTATGAAATGCAGTTGCTGTTCGTTAAGAGGAGAGAGGAAGAATCATGCTGAGCCTTTGGCGACCTCCTGACTTTTCCTCTACCACGAAGATCCGGTAAAATATATTTTTTCCAGTACTTTGGTCATGAACTAAAGTACTGAAAAACAAATCACTTTCCATTAGATTCAACTGTGTTTTGTTTTGTGTTAATTAGCTATTGTTAGAATGCATAAGTAGTAAATTACAATGTCAAATATTTCATCCAGGAATCATCAAGCAAGCTAATGTTTAGCATTTAGCTCATAGCACAGTACTACAAAGCTTCAGGCATGACTGTAGTCTCTTAATCTTGTCATATTAAAGGTTTCCATAATTGAGTTTGGCAATTGGCCGTCGCCATCTTAGTATTTTAAAACAGGACATGATCTGACTGACAACTCGAGGACAGTATACATGGTGATGTGGTAGAAACCCATCAGTCATAAAGTAGCTACACCCTAAAGATTGCCCTACTTTATTGTCTGGTTTACTCTAAATAGCACCACAATTTACGCAGTGAACACCGTGCTGTATTCAAAGAGCCATGAAACTAATGAGACCATAAACTCACTAGGAAATAGTTTATTGAGGTAACAAATCCAGTAAGAAGTAGAACTATTTTCTCATTGACTTTTATACAATCAGACTTCTTTTTGCAACCAGAGGAGTCGCCCCCTGCTGGCTCTTAGAAAGAATGCGGGTTTAAGGCGCTTTGGTGTTGGCTTCATATTCCAGGCCTGGCAGCTACATTCATCTTTTATATATAATTGATGGTTTCTGGGTCAAGGACTCTCCTGTAAAGGCCCCCACCTGTCACCCAAAATGACATCGCACTTAATTATTTATAACTTCAAGCCTGAATACCAAGTACACAGGTGAGTTATATAAAACATTCATCCCATGTACAGTTGTGATGAACAGGGACATAAGCTGTAGAGGCCAAAACAGTTTTTTTGTACCAGACTGGAATCATGTTTATTTCTGCTGTGAAGTTGGACATTTTAACACGGTTTTCATGGGATTGACTCACCTTTGGAGTCAGCTTCAAGTGGCCATTCGATGAACTGCAGTTTTTGGCACTTATTCAGCCCCAGATGTTGCTGCTTAAGTTCTACATAAACACAGAAGTCAGAACAGTTGTGGTTATTTTACATCAGAGATTTGTGTATTTATGTTTTTGGTTACTACATTTCAATAGCTGTTCATGAATGGGGCTTTGTTTCAAAATTGTTCTCAAATGTCTGCGCACCAATCACTATATTTAAACTGCACAGTTGTGGGGTCACGTCAATCAAATCTGATCAAACGACACCCACACAATCTGATGAAGCAGTTTGTTGCCGAACTTTAAAGATGACAGTCGCTCATTTAGTCATGAATATTTCATGTAACAGAAAAAACACCACATTTTTAGGCGCTTTAAGTGGCAGAGTATATGTGCGCTTTTAGCTCCACACGCTCTTACTCCCCTTGTGGGAGCAGCTCAGTTCATGTGGTTTCACTTTAAGCACAATCAACCCAGGAATGAGAGCGAGTAGCTCTTTGGCACACAGTGCTCACTTTTATCTTTAAGCCTGTGCCTCTATTGATTTGTCTGTTGCTCTTTTTCTCTTCACAAGATTTATTTTTCATTAAAGCTCTTTTCAGCGGGATGCTGAGAACAGAGGTCAGAGCTGTATCAGTTATCTCATTTTGGATAAATTCATGGCATGCACAGTCTCTGAGTGCAGGGGAATTTTTCATTTCAAAAGTATAATGTGGCTGAATTGGCCTGTGCTTTTGAAAATAATCAAGATTACTCATACTGCAAAAAGGAAAAAAAAAGATTAATACCACCTTTAAGCAGAGTTTATGGCCGAGAGCTAATCCATCCGTTATTCCATCCTCTGTTCACACAAACATGCAGCATGCACACACCCTCTAATTGATACAAGGCTTGTCCTGGGTTTGATTTCTTTGAGAAAAGCTTGCTGGTTTCAAGTGGCAGCCCTGCCTCCGCTCTACTCCTCCGCCTTCCTTGGTTTTATGATTCCCTTTTTTGCGGTCTGCACTGAATAAGCTGTTCTCAGCAATTATGGCAAATACAATTCAATCTGTTGGTAGATCTCTCTTTAATCTCATTTCCAGGCTCCTAATCAGTCCCATACATCCACTTGTGGCCGCTCGGTTAACCATTGTAACCCCTTTCCTCACCGCAAAGAATCCCATCTTTATAAAATTCGTCATCCCAAGAAAGGATCAGAGACATTATTTATGTTGGAATAAGCCCCGGCCGTCCACTGCATGCCTCATGAGTGGTGAGCTGGCTGAGGAGCCAGGCGGGTGGTTATATACACATCAAATACACGCCCACGTCTCCGCTTGCAGTCCTCTGAGCTGTCACGAACGTTTGTTATCTCACACAGCAGTCTTCCACCTCGGCGGCTGCTCCTTTCTCCTCCCAACACTTGTTCCCCAGAGGAGCTGCTGCGCTTTGTCAGCCGTACAGAAAACTCAGAGGCCTCTCTTCGTATCTGACAGGAGCTCTGATAACTTTTTGTTGTGACTCTCCCACATGTTAAATACTTTCATCACCTGTGCGGTTACTTCCACTCTTCCTCTCTTACAGATTAAATTATCTTCTCATTAAGGGAGAACTCCACTTTCCTTTCATTGCTCTCCTTTACCTCTCTCAGGATGGATACTTTAAGTATCAGAATTACTGCAGCAGAACATTTTGTTCTCCTTGTCAAAACCTGCAATGTTTACCCACGATGTACCTCAGATTGCAGCAGCAGCTAATGTAGCCTCTGGCCGTGAGCCTCAAGCTGCGATGAGGAGCAGGCTTCAGAGTTCAGTTTTTCATTTTCCAACTTGTAGTCTTCATCACTTGAGGCAGTTTATCAGACTGTGCAGTTTCCTCTGGAGCCTCATATATTGTACAGTAGTGATCCCCGAGACCTACAGACAGACTTTGATGTGTAAAATGAGTGGAGTTCCCTTTCAAACACAGTGTACACGGCACTCTACAGATGGCAGGTTCACTATATTTTACAGAAACTCTTCTCCCTGGCACAGACCTTCTGTTTATCAGTTAGTTTTCTGCTGATTTACACAACCTCAAGTAGGAAGATTCACCATGTTAGGTCTATACAAATGTAAACAAAACCAGGGCTCTCCAATGAGACAGTTCCACAAGAGGATGTACAGGGTTGGCAACGCCTCTGCAGGTAAAGCGGGTCGACTAAGCAGCAACTTCTGGGGCTGAAAAGTGAAGCCCACATGGTACCGCAGTTCATTGAATGGTCACTTGAGGCTGACTCCAAAACTGAGTCAATCCCTGTAGACCTCCATGTTAAAATGTCCAACTTTACAGCAGGAATAAACATGTTTACAGCCTGGTGCAAAAAACTGTTTTGGTCTGTATAGCTAATTTACCGACTCATGACAACTGTATGGGGGGCAAATTTTTATCTAAGTCACCTGTTTAAATTATGTTGAAGCTTAAAGTTATGCAGGTTTAAGGGAGTTTTGAATGACAGGTGGGAGACATCATGGGGCAGATCATGTGCTAGAAACCATTGATTGTTTATAAAAGACTGACAAAGCCTCTGGGAGTGAAAAGTGAATCCAAGCTGAAAGAGCCTTTAACCTGCACTCCTTTCTAACAGCCAGCAGGGGCCGACTCCTCTGGTTGCAAAAAGAAGTTGGATCGTCGTCGATCTTTAAGAAAATGGCTGTAATTCTTCTTTTATCTGTTACCACAGTAAACATTTTTTAATAAATCTAACCTTTATTGATCCCTGACAGTGGAAATTCCTTTAATGATGATGAAGATGTTCCTTTAATGATGATGAAGATGTTTGTGATGATGGCACCTATAGCGAGTCAATCTGTATAGACCCCCATGCTAAAATGTTAAACTTTACAGCAGAAATAAATATGTTTACAACCTACTGCAAAAAATACTTTTGGTCTCTATAGCTAATTTTCCCATTCAAGACAACTGTGTAGGGGGTACATTTTCACATAACTGAACCATTTAAATTGTATTAAGGCTTAAAGTTATGCATAATTAAGGGTTTGGCCACTTTGAGGGACAGTTGGGTCCCGTCATAAGTAGTTAATGACAGAGATGTTAACTTGGCCTGCCTCAGCTTAACTCACGCTCCATTTGTTTGCTCATTTTTGGATTAGCTGGTAGTTACGAGGAAACCTACGGTGGACGTCACTGAGAATTCGTCCATCTTTACATATAGTGGAGTTGATTATTTGCCAGCAAGGAAGCGTCACTTGGCAGGATCCAAACATCATCAGTGGTAAATGAGATGCAAATTGCAATAAACTTTAAACTTTTACTGTAAAAAATGCAGCTTTTATAACTTAATATTGTACTTCAGTGATACGATACCCCCCTCAAATCTGGTGTTGCCCTCGAGGTAGTTGCTCTCTGTCCCTGGGCGTCCAGCCTTTCTGTCCTTACGTTTCCTCCTTCTTTCCTTCCTGCTGTTTTACCTTTCGTCTCTCATCCTTCCTTCCTGGGTAATTCCACAGGTCAGGCCAGTCAAGAGGTCCGTGCCATATTTGTCTCCCTGGTGTAATTGCTAACTATTTCTCTGTCACTAATAGGCCATTACTCAGGCAGTACCGGCCGAGCAGCTTGTGAGGCTACACCGAGGGCAGCGAACACGAGGCCAGGGGCCCCGCTTTTTTCATTAGTCCCTTGAGGAACTGGACTCCTCTTGGCTCCGGGCCGAGACAGGCGAGGCCCCTTTAATGTTTTTGCAGAGCTCCAAAGCACTTTGTTGCCTCAATAAAGTTCATTTATGGGATAATAAGGCTCTGGAGGACACATGGTGCTGATTTGAGCCGAATGGTTTCAGCATGGCTCACATTCCCAAAAAACGGCGCTCTTGTCTGTCTGCCTGCTCTCCATCTCTTTCTTTTATTTCATCTTGTTTCTTTTTCCTCCTCCGCTTTCTCACCTTCCTCCTCGCTCCTCACCTCACGTCCCCCCTGTTCTCGTTATCCGCCGTCATTTATTATTATTCTTTCTAACACTTTGGCAGTGTAACGGTCTGATCCTGGGCTGACCCTGGATTTGCACACCTGGGAATGAGTAGCAGCGAGGGGGCAGGAGGCCCTCTCATTTCCCAGGATTTATTCCAGAGCTTTGAGGGGGAAGGTGGTGGCGGTGAGGGGTGGATGAGGGAAGAAGAGAGGCGATCAGAGGAATGAAAACCCGCAAGCCCCAAACGCTGGCAAAAGGATCAGGCTTTACATGCCAAGACTACAGGAGAGCCAAGAGCCGCGGACTTGTGCTGAATCAAAGGTGTGGAAGTACATGTATGGGGTACATGCGTTATAACAGACCGAGGATGGGTTAGAAAACGCTCACACAGATAGATTAGAACCAGAACCAACCTCCTCTTATCCCTTTGGTTATTACACATGAGGCTTACGTGAGTGTTGGCCATCTTTCCCTGAAACCCAGTAAGGACATTGTACACCCCTGCATGCTAAACGGTTTCATCTGACTTCAATGTTTTTCTTTTCCCTCATTAGTAGTTGGTTAACCGCTAATGCTTAGTGTATCTGCTCAGCTTTTCTTCCTCCCTTCATTGACTTAGCAAGAAACAGATGGGCCCCGAAACCGCCACATCTCTCCCTCTCCCTCCTGACCGTCATCCTTCCCCACCACTTCTTTTTACAATAATCTCTCGCTCTCAAACGGAAAATCGCCCCAGTTTTGGGTTTTGCATGTCTGCTCGTGGCGCAACACACGAGACAGTGTATGGGGCTTAATAGGATAAGGCTTTTGGGGTTGCCTGGTGCTTGGAAACATGGCTGAGGCCACCTCTGGCTGCTCCAGTCGTCTTAAAGACATCGGGTTAGGCCTGAGGGTGTTAGCTCCAGCTTGTTAGTGCGGTTGGAAAAGGCTGTGTTTGATTCCATGATGAGGTCTGGATGAAAAGCTGCGAGTCTGGAGGACTGACGCTGATTTGATGTCGGTGTTTGGGAGCCGCTCCATTTTCAGCTGCGGTATCTTGGGATGAAATGCTGGTTGGGGAGCCAGTTCAGCCGAAACAGACCGCTGACACGAAGGCTTATTACATGTAAATGTCAAAACTGTAACATATTAGTCCGGTTTAAGACTTACTGATAGAGTAGTGAGCTGTGAAGATATTTAAGCTTTGACTTTCTGCAGGAGTTCTCTGTTTGGAAAAAGTTCTAGCAGGAATTCAATACATGGCTCCCACAGAGTGTCTGGACTGTAAAGACCAGGATCCACCACTGAATGACTGAAATATATAATTAACTGTGACACCTCAGTTCTGTGTGCCGAATTAAACAAAATGACATGTGAGTTTTAGAGTATTGCAAATTGATCAGTTGTTTGGTCTATAAAATGTGAGTTAAATGGTTAAAAATATTGATCAGTGTTTCTCAAAGCCCAAGATGATAAATGTTTTGTCCACAACCCAAACATTTTCCTGTCACAGAGGAGGAAAAAACCCCGAAAATGTTCACATTTAGGAAGCCGCAATCTGAGAATTTGACAATGTTTTTCTTAAAAGAATTACTCAAACCTATTAATTGATTATCATAATAGTTAATTGAGGTATTTGTTGATGTATTATTAAACTTTGAAGTGAGCCAAGCTGTTTCTCTCTGCTAAGCTAATCACTTCCTTGCTCCAGCTATGTACTAAACACACAGACATAAGAGCAGTATCTGAATATAATACTATATGGAAAAAAATAAAAACAATATCTTGTTTAAAAAGTACAAATCTGGTGGCATACTGTTAAAACTGGTAAAAAAAATAATAATAATAATAATGGCAAATATCTGTAAAATAATGATATTTTAGCTTTTTTATGGGTAACATGTAAATTTAAACTTTTTACTGGGACTTTATTAGTAATTATCTATAAGATAATCTGTAAATAACAGTAAATTGTTCAAATTCTTTATGAAAACTGTTTTAAAAAGTTAATGTTAAAGTAATTTACTGTGAAGTGATTGATCTTTGCAGCTGAGAATTTAAACAAAAACTACAAGTCTTATTGATTATAGATGACAATACAGGCAGTGAGTGGACAACGGTACGTTTCTATTTGGTCATTTCTGACATAATGTAAATATTCATGATGAAGGGTATGGTGGATAAAACATTAATACATTACCTCGACTGTGAACATAATTTCTGAGTCTTGTCACAAAGTTTTTTATTGGCAGTGGTGGTAAGAACAGCAACTCCCATGATTCCATGCTACCTCACAACATCATCAAATTAGTATTTAATATTGGCAAAAAGAGCACAGTAAGTGGAACTATAAAGTGTGTATAAAAGAGGTTAGATTTGCAGAACAAATTTTAAAACACAATGTGAGAGTATGTTTTTCCCACAAGTGGTTACACACAGTTTAATATAAACTTACACGCAGTTATAATAGCGTACAGTTACTGCTTTTCCCTATAATATTTTCTAAATGCGGACATGTATGTAATTAGAGTACTTCAACATTTACCACGACTTACTAACTTTTTTTAGCCGAGACTTTGTTCCTCCATCATCTGACGTTTGCGCCTCCCCCAGCTCCACCCTCTCTTCCAAATATGGTCACTTCCGGCTCCAAATAACCCAAGATAGCGGTGATCAAATGCCAAACTCTGGGCTTCAACTGGTGACGTCACTGTGGCTACCTTTATCTTTTATATACAGTCTCTGATTGGAATTTTAACATTTTCATGTCCGTAGGATAAATATGAAGCAGCAGGTTAGCCTAGCTTAGCATAAAGATTGGAAAAGCAGTCAGACTGTTCAGAATTAACAAAATCCACCTAGCAGCCCTACTAAAGCTCACTAACTAACATGGTATATCTACTAGTTTACTCCACAAACAAACAGAAAAGTCAAAAGTTTTACGAGGGCTTAGTGTTGGATCATTCCTTCACAAACAACAGCTGCATGCTTGGAAAGATGATTTGGGTTTGAAGAATGTACAAACAGTTTAACTAAATCCCCCGTTCCTGAACTGACCGAGCGACATTTGCTGATTGTTTTCATTTTAACAGAGTCCAGACTGAGACTAATTCAGAGCATCTAGCTCTTTGCCTAATTTGCTGCCTCTTGCTCAACACGAACACGCTTTTAGTCTTGCTTTGTAGTGGATTGATGATGATATAGTGGTTCAGAGGGTTCATTTCCTCCGCAGAGCTGGGATTCAGTAGCTGGGAGGTCAAAAGGTCAAACTCTCAAAACCTCTTTCCTGTCTGAGCCGCGGTTTCAGTTGCTGAGTTATTGTCACGCTGGATCGCAGATATTAACTCGGTCCGACTTCAAATCGGCTTTATAGGACGGAGCTGGTGCTTAGGAGCCCAACGAGTTGTACAAGGCTATATTGTCACACCATCTAATTAGACACATAAAAGCAGACTCTTTTCTTTGGGCAGGAGTTCACAAGATGTAAACAGGCTGTAAAACTGAGACATCTGTATTCATTTTTTCCTTTCCTCCACATTTGGTAATCTTTAGTCTGCACGGCTCAGAATTAAGAACTCTTCAGGGCGAATTGGGCCAAATAAATGTTTGGATCATTTGCTCTGAAGGATGTAAAATGAAGACTTTATTTTATTATTTTCAGCCAAGTGTTTCACTGGAGTTGTGTCAAATATGCAAACGAGTTCAGGACTAAATATATGTTCTGTGATATTTTCACTGGTAGAAAGTACATAACTAAACTTAGGTACTTCCTAGACAGGCAACTGTATACTATAGTAGTTGTAATATCAGGGGAAAAGATTGTATTAGTTATTAAAATTTCTTTGACTTACTAGTGACTGTTACCCCTTTTCCACCAAGAAGAACCAGGTGCTAGTTCGGTGCTGGTGCTTAGTTGGTTCAAATCTCGCACCACCTAAGAACCGGTTTGCTTTTCCATTGGGAAGGAGTCAAGTTAGAGCCACACCGTTGCGTCACCGTAAAACGACTACGCTTGCATCGATTACATAGCAGTTAAACAACCACAATAAGTTGATGAGAATATCTATGTTTATCTTTATAGATGGTCTTAAGGCTGATTGCGAGGCGGAGGTCGCCTGTTGCCTGGGCAAATCCGCAATTGCGCTACTGGTGGGACACAATTGTACCGGATTTCAGCGCAACAGTTTGTGCAAAACTTCCATGTGTCCCGGGAGTCATTCCAATACATCTGCGATCGGACCAGGGACGTCCTGGAGAAAAAGGACACAAATTACCGCTTGTGTGTCCCTTTCCACCGTTGATCGTTGGTCACAATAACCCCGCCCCCAGCCCCTGACGTACTCGGTTCTTAGCTCTGGCCCAGCAAAGAATTGGTGCTTGCTAAGCACCAGTTTTTAGCACCTAGAGCCGGTGCTTATGCGGTGGAAACACAAAGAACTGGTGCTAAGTCAGGCACTTTATCCATCTTTCACTCGACAGTGTGCATGCAGGGGTATTCATTCTGATCACATTGTGGAATTAACAATAATTCTGACTGTCAAGCCTTTTTGTTGGAAACCATGCAGTGCCTGAGACATGGCATCAGTTGTCATCCACTATGACACAGCATGAGATAAAATGAT
>OMNN01096109.1:0-12591 GCA_900302755.1 Chromis chromis | reverse complement strand
ATATTGAAGCTTGATGTAACCTGTAGTGATCCAGAGAAAGTATGTACCGTGAAGAGGGGAATCATATTGCGAATAGAATAGAAATACTTTATTGATCCCCAAGGATAAAAAAGGGACCACTACCACAATACAAATAAATACGAAAGATAAACTAAAGCACAAAATGCACAATAAAGTGTGAAATATACTATGATTAAAAATGTACTGAAGTGAAAAATGCACTGCAGTCTCAAAAGCTAAATACAAACACATACAGTGAATGAGGAAGTTAAAGTCCTGTAAACAGCTGTGCAACATGTGCAATGAGTGCAGAAAAACAGGTAACTTACCTTGAGTGTTTGTGCTGCTGGTTGGAGCTTTGCTAAACATACATTAAAATCCTGCAGCTCTCTGCCTCAAGGCTTCACATGTTGAAAACCAGTATATCCCAGTTAGTGCAGGGGTCGCCCATTAACACTACAAACACTTACTTATACCAGATAATCAAATGAAAATGATAATATTGTATCATTTTGATTTGCCCATATTGCCATCAGAACTTGAATTGAAATCTATGGTTTCTTTAGATTAGAGGGCTGTCATCTGCAAACACTGTTAAGTAGCTGTAAGAAATGCCTCCTCGTAAAATGTTTAATAGAAACTGGCCAAAGATATGAGCACTTTTGGTGTTTTTATGCCTCGGGATCAGTTTTAAAGGTTACAGAAGGGAGGATGGAAACAATGCAGTCAGAATTTGATCATGCTGGTCATGTTTTATGGAAATTGACTCTGCACATATCTTGGTTAGTCATGATTCTTGAGTACTGTTTGCAGTGAGCACACACAGTCATATCTTTTATGCATTCTTTTCCTGTGGCGTGCTTACAACTATTTATAAATGTTCCTTTGAAATCCAGAATCCATTTTGCATTCTTTAATTTTGTCTGATTTATTCATGAATATTCTGTGTGCAGTGACTTGGCACATCAGACTGCTTATATTTGGGTGCTGTGTTAGTGTCTGTATTTCCCACCTTGCAACTGTTGCTGTGGTCAAACCCATCTCTGCGTGTGCATGCCTCTCTTTTGTTAAATGCTTTTTTTTTTTGTGTGTGTGTTTTTGTTTAATGACCCGTAACATCCTTTACATCCTTGAACTTGTAGGTGACTCATGAACTCCACCCAGGAAACTTTAGAAAAATATGTCTTGATGTCTTTGTGTCTGCCAGTGAGGGCAAAGCTAGCAAAGGTTCCCGAAGGTCCCGTTCTCAGCCACTGTCTGCTGCAATATGTGTAAACTAGGTTGTGTGCTCTACTTAGCGCTCTCTCGTCTGTCTTTATCATTGACCTTTCCACATTCCACAACCTGCCTCTGGAAGTCGGCCCTCATTGGCTGCAACACTGCATGCTTTGTTTGAACTCGGCCACAGGATTGGCAGGTTTGCGGGTTTCTGGCTCTGATACGTGGAGTGGACCAGTTCCTGCTGTATTTTTACGCTCAAAGGAATGTCAACAGGCCTTTTTCCTTATTGAGGCTGACACTGCAGTCTGTTTGATAGCAGGTAATAAATGCAATTCCTATCACGTCAGCTGGCTTGGATAAGGAACTCCTATCATGTCTTTAAATGTATGTTTTGATGTTTTATTTACAGTTTTGTGATGAAAGCGGAAAGCACAAGAGAGGTTTAGTCTCACATAGACTAAAACAACATCTCTGATATTTAGAATTGTAGTCATTAGCTAGTATGGTGACAAATACAAAATCTAATTTTATGTGAGAGGCCATTAAAAGCATTAAATATAGAATAGGTGTGTAATTATTTCCGATTTAGCTAATTTGTGTTCCCTACAATAAATCTCTAGCAGCTCCTCTGAAACTAAACACATATTTGTGCCGTTAAATTACTTTGGCAACACTCTCAGTAACAAACCAGGACACAGTCAAAAATGATTAGGTATGAGTTTAAAACAACAATTCTGACACAGTGCCCCAGCGACTGTTGCCCACAGGTCTGTGTTTTGTCATTTAGCCTTGACTCACTTTGTGTTTGGTGATGGATCTGTTTATATTAGCAGGCAGACATGGTATTTCACATTAGCCTGCCCTGATCAGACTGCTATGAATAGCACTAATTGGAGCCATACTGTCAGAGCCTGTTGTGCCAGAGTGAGTCATATTGTCAAGTGACTGCAGCTGAACAATTAATCGATTTCAATCGGAAACAATGCAATTAGCAAAACGCAGAGAATGCAGTTTAGAATAGACAAGGTGTCGCTAATAAATAATGAAACTCATGCAGTAATTCAGTTTCGTTTAATTGGAACAGATTTAAACTTTGAGGCGTTGTTGATGCTGCTCTTTGATCAGTGTATGGTACGTAGTTCAGGCTGACATAAACCCAGTTTCATTATTATATTATATATATATAAATATCGTACTAGTCTCATTATTTAATAGCTACACCTCACACATTTTGAGTTCAAACTGCTGTGTCAATGCTTTTACAAATTCATGCCATCCTCCTTTCTGAGACACTATCAGAAGTCATGCTTCTGATAGTGTCTCGTGGTGATGCTGCATCACATGTTTTTAAATCTATTACAACATTAATGTAAAACTGAAGCTTGGCTTTAAAAAATTATATTGCAAATCAAATCACAATGTCTGTCAGACAAAATCTTATTATTGGTAGTCAAGGAGGTTAATACCCGATATTTAAGATCAATACATTGGCAGTAAAAAATTATGTTTTGGTATCAAAATTTAGAATAACACAACCTCCTACATTAAAACTTAGTTGAAATATGTTTGTTAAAAATTAATCTCAGAAAATACTCAATATAACAATATAACATTTCAGTTTTAAATATCCATAGATTATGATAATAAAAAAATCAAGCATATCAGAGATGGTGTAAGCAGGAGGCCTCTGATGACTTCAAATGGAATGACCCTTTTATGTTCTTTAGGACATTTCACCTCCCATCCAAGAGGCTTCTTCAGTTCTTATTTAACAATAAAAATAGTGCTGCCATAAAATCTAGCCACACTGTTAAAAAATACAAAAAAATTAAATAAAAATCTTGTTCAACAAATCTGGCACTGGCAAAATGTTTAAAAACAGCTCATATCTGTAAAATTATGATATTTTTAGTGGATTTAAATACAGAAAAGTTGTGTAATTTTGCAATCAAACGTAACATTTGTTGAGACTGTTTTTGGGGGGAGTTTTTCCCATTTTTATTGATAGAGAAAGAGACAGGGTGAAAGGGGGTATAAAGGAGAGTGACATGCAGCAAAGGGTCTTGAGCCGGACTCGAACTCATGACCACTGCTGGCGACCTGCACCCACATGATGATGGCTTAACTCAGCGAGCTATACGGTGGCCGCTTTTTAATCCTTAATGTAAATAAATGTTATTTCAAATAACGATAATGGTACAAAACTGTAAAATAATGATATTTTCAGCTGATTTAAATACAGTACCAACATAATGTAATTTTACAGTCAAACTATTATAAATATGAATTACCATTGTTAAAAAATATATAGATATTTTTGATGTGGACATTCTGTACAGTTTGGGCCTTTTTATGGTTAACATGTAAAATATTTTTTCCCTGTGATTTTATTTTACTAGTCATCATCTGTGATTTAACCAAACTGGATACATTTGTAAAATAACAGTACATTGTTCATAAAAATCATAAAATCACAGTTAAAAACTGTACCTGAAATAATTAATCACCTTGTCAGCTTTAAATTTACATTTTATAGACACAATGTATTATTGATTAATCGAGAACATAAGCAGCACATGTTTTGATAGTAATCTTACAAGCTTAAAAAAAAATAATTAAATAAAAAAAAGTGTATTGTTGACAGTGTGGCTAGAGGAAGTGAAGTAGTCACGTGACGGCACAGGTACTCAAACACCTGTAACGGCAGATTCAGATCGTGTGGCAGGAAAGACAGCTAGAGCGAATAAAGGCTTCACTGTATTTTATGTATTAGCCTTATTTAACAGGACATGAGGCTGTGAATGGAGCCGTGCTAACCCGTGCTAATCTCTCTCTCTGTGCCTCTCTCTCCCGGTGACGTCATGATACTGGGCCGCGCTTTGCTGAAACCATCGGAATGCGACACACTTTGTATTTACAGCCCAGAGCCACAACACTTTTCTGACTGTGTTTATCACCCAGCCATCCGTTATCTTTACCGTGTCCGGGTCCGTTTATCCGTAACGACGCTCCGCCGGTTGAACCGACTTTAATTCGTCCGCGGAAACAACTTTACCGCTGCAGGATCCTGTTTTTTCCTCCTCGTCCTCCGTTTCCGACATGAGATCAGGTGGATCGTGTGTTGCTGCTGGCTGAAGGTTTACCTGCTTAAAAGTGAGTATTCCCGGCAGAAAAATAACGTCTTTACACACCTTTTTATCGCTGTTTGGTGCTTTGGTTTGGAGTTTTGTTGAGTTAAAGTACAACTTTTCATGGAGGCTGCTGCTACCGAGAAAGTTAATCGGGGCCACAACAGAAGTCTGTTGTTAAAATCTCGCAGCGTGGATTAACTGTGAGTGAGAAAAAAGCATAATAACTTTATTGTTTGGCTTGTGTGGAGCCGAGGGAGGGAGAGAAACGAGCAGCGATGATTTCTGCTGGGAGCTGGCTGTCTCCTTTAACTCTCCTCCTCCCTCCTCTCTCAGACTAACGCCATTCAAACCTGTTACTGGCCGCTCATATCTGAGACTGTCAGACAGCTGCTGGACTCCTCATCTGTTTTTCTGCACAAGTGTTGGTGACACATGGAGATCAGGGGGAGGATAGTGATTCGGTGTGTCTTTGTGTTGAAATTTGCTTAGAAGTTGTGCTTTTTTGATGCTGAAATTTGATGTTGTTTACCCCCCAGAAATTGTATTTATTCTTATTACACCTGGAATTGGGCTCCCATAGCTTGTTTTTGACCAATAACAAATGAGGAAATACACAGATTCAGCCTTGCAAATTCTTTATATCTTTTACTTCAATTTCTGGGTTTTATTTTGTACATCAACATCATGAATAACAGTTACTTAAAACTGTTAACCCAGAGGGAGAGTAGTGATTCGTTGTGTCTTTGTGTTTAAAGTTGCTCGGAAGCTGGCTTTTCATGCTCTGATATGCAGACATTTTAAGATATTTAACAAAAAGGAGTAGTTTGAAGTCCCTTGTGTGGGTTTGCACATTTTTTGAGTGTTGTCAGGTGAATCTTGGAAGGCTAAGTGAATCTTATTTGTTATTATAGGACAAAGAATTGGCTGGTTTTGGACCAATAACAAGTCGGTGAAATACACAGATTCAGTAAAGTCTTACAAACTCTTTAAATCTTTGTTTTATTTTGTACATCAACATTATGAATGGGGTGGGACAAAATATCGATACAGCGATATATCGTTGTCCCTCCTTGTGCGATATGAGTACCGATATGCTGGCACCAAATATGGATACTTTAATTAATATAATAAGACGCTCTAATAAGACGCTCTAAACCCTGCCAGATTCCCCTGCCAGCTGCCATTTCCCCAGCGTCACTACTTAATGACTCCACGCGGTGGCGTTTATCACATGAATGAGGGAGACTTGAGCAGAAATGAATTGGCCGAAGAAGAGTTTGTACAGGTATAATGAAGGACAGCAACGCTACCGTAAGAGACGCCTCATCCACGTTTAAGTCCAAAGTGTGGACCCATTTGGGCTTTGGCCCAAATGGGCCATTTTTATTCTTATTTTATTTTATACTTTATTTTTTATATGTACATATTTTTGGTTAAATAATGCACCGTGAAGTTGAGCTGGCACTAAGATACAAGAATTTCATCACTGGTGATGGTGTAAATTGTTACAAGTGTATGACAATAAAGTATCTTGAATCTTGAATCTTGAATCTTGGAGGGAACAAGCAAGCTGGACAAAGACTATGCCATATGCAAGAACCGCCTCGCTAAAGTAAAGTATACAGGCAACACCACGAACATTGTATTTTTCAGTTATAGATATGGTAGCAATGCAGAGCCGGTCACTAGTACGGGACTGTTGTGCTGCAATGCATTATGGGAGTTCGGGGTTTTATTAATGTTTTTGCACCATGAGTGAGAAGGGTAGCGGGGTTGATGGCTACCTGCCACGCCGCTTGATACATGATGTGTCGTTATGTGATTGTATATATCGATTATCGATGTATCGGTATCGTGAGCCATGTATCGCGTATCGTATCGTGAGGTACCCTGTGATTCCCACCCCTATATATTATGAATAACATAAAGTGACTTAAAATTGTTAAAAACCAAGGGGGAGAGTTGTGATTCGTTTTGTCTTTGTATTCAGACTTGCTTGGAATTTGGATCTTGATGCTCTGATGTGCAGAAATTCATGTTATTTAATGACAAAAATGAGTAATATGAAGTTCCTCATTTGCGTTTTTCTGCTTGTTCATGTTAAGAGTTGTTAGTTTAAAAGAATAAGCAAATCCTGTTTGTTATTATAGGTTCATATGGCTGGTTTTGGACCAATAGCAAGTGGATGAAATACACATATTCACTAAAATCACACAAATTCTTAAAATCCTTGATTTCAATTTCTGTTTTTGCATTGTGTCACAATGTTTTGACTGACATAAAGTTACTTAGACTTGTTAAAACCCAAATTACTCTCAGGGATTTAATAACTATTAGAATTTTAGTATTATGTTCATATTGTGCACTATCTATGTGTGATAGGGTTGTTTTTATAGTTTCTGTCATATTCTGTTGTTTTCATTGTATGCTGTGCTATATTTTGTGGAGTAAGGACAATAAAATATGCCTTATCTAATCTTAAATCTCACTTTATCTTAAAGTCAAGTCATTCAAACTGCACCAAGTTGCAATTATGGATATTGTGCAAAAGAGTAGCTTACCTGTGTTTGTTGTGATCAGTGTCATGATTTCAGGCTGTTCTTTTGTAAGTCCTGGTTTTTCAGATTAGCCTGCAGAGATTCAATCAAAGCTACTGTTTAAATTTGTAAACATCAAGAATATTTAGTTATGATAGGAGTTTAATGTCCATTCCTAACTGTGCAAAGTGTTTTTTTTTTATTATCAGGTTTTACTACCATAAAGCAGCTGGATAGCTCAGTGACTCACACCCCTAGACCATGAGAGATCGGTGGTTCAAATCCCGATCAGGGCGCAGGTATCCAGTGAGGA
Organism: Chromis chromis; assembly: GCA_900302755.1. Taxonomy (NCBI): domain Eukaryota; kingdom Metazoa; phylum Chordata; class Actinopteri; family Pomacentridae; genus Chromis; species Chromis chromis. Next base: position 5,389 of record OMNN01096109.1, on the reverse strand, counting down.
CCCTTAGGCAAGGTCCTTAATGCTGCCCCACCTACCTACCTATGTACGTCGCTTTGGATAAAAGCGTCTGCTAAATGAAATTGTAGAATTGTAGAACCATAAAACATGACTGAACGCCTCCTTTGGATTCAATCCACAAGTGTATGATATTCTGTTTTGGCCAGACATTTTTATGTGCTGTAATGCAATGATTGAATTTCCTTATTATGTTTTTAATATGTGATTTTATATTGTTATCACCAGCTGGCTATCATCTGCTCAATGTCGTTTCATACCTTGAGAACTTATGTAAGTCTAACAGCAAAACTAGTATTTTAAGCTACATTATTTACAGACAGATGTAAACAAGCTCCCTCAGTGTCACACTAAAACTGAAACAAACACACACAGTGTTGTGAGCAGGCTGATGTTCATCAGAGCAGCCAGTAGCTCCAAGGTCAAACAGTGTACAGTATGTTTGCACAGCACTTTATAAATCTGGGAAACGCTGGGAGAGAGCTGCTGTCCTGTGTGTGTTTGCAGTAGCGAGAGAACAGGCTATTAATTATCACCCTGATTCAGCAGCAGCAAGCTAATGTAAGAGCAGCACAACAACAACAATGGTAACCTGAATACTGCTGTCTGCTTTTTGGCGTATCACTTTTAAAATCAGCGTCTCTGTTTTCTGTCTCGGTGAAAAAGTCAGTGTGAGAAAGTGCCATCTGACAAACGCTGGTGTTTTTTTGTTTGGCTGGTAACTCTGTTGACTCTACCAGTTGCTTTGGGAGGTTACCCAACCAACGTTTACAGACTGTTTAATACCTCAGCTCTGGAAATGTGGTTGGCTGTAAAATCTTAGGGTTTATCAGTCATTGTTGGCCTGCATGTAAACAGTAGAGTTTCTATGCTTTAATTAAACATATTGCCAAGCTTCAAAAACGCTGCTGTTTGCATGAGAAAAGAGACCTCAGCAGTACTTAAAATAACCTCTAAACTTGTGGTAACTGAATAAAATGTTCAGAACACTGCAGTTAAGCATCACTTTTCCGTTCATATTATGTTTCGAAGCACCAGAACTTGCAATACAGGTATTTCTAAATATTTGTTTTCATATTCAAGAGGTTATTTGTTCAACACAAGCTAAACTATACAGTCTTCTTGTCAGGTTTCACTTCTCATGTTTGCTTTGCAATTTAATCAACTACATGCAAACAAGTGCAAGGTGGATTATTAAGGTGGAAATGAATCCTCTGGTGCCATAAAGATTTATTTTGGCTCTTTGAAGTTTGTTTACATTGGCCTTCTCAACCCCTGAGTGTTGTTAGTAGATAGTTATGTAAGGGATACCTCAACTGAGCCACAGTTAGAAAATCATTACAGCAAAGGGAAGAAATGTGTCATGGCTTCTGAGGAGGTGTTTTTAACTGATGATGACTTTCACATTTCCCAAAACCTATGACGAGGTGGATCTAATATGATGAGACAGTTATTAGTCATGAAAATAGACATATCAGTTGTAACCTCCCTGATTTGAGGTCACCTCTGTGTTGATAATATTTTTGAACTAGCCTTTCCATTTAAAAACAATCATAAGGTCAGAAAATGTTAGGGCTGGACCCGAATATCCGAATATTCGGTCGTTGTGGTGGTATCCAGATAATAATTTTAAGATCCGAATACTCGTGCGCACACCCCCCGGCCAGCGGCGCGCGGTTCGGGAGGTGGAAAAAGGAGCTGTCAGAAAGGCATGGTGAGGAGAAAAAAAACAGCAGGAGGTATCCATGCTAATGCTGTCGGACTCCGACGATTAACACCCTGAGATCGAAAAGCCACGCGAGAGATGGAGCAGTATTCATAACTCCCACCCCCCAAATATCTAATGTACAACATGCATTTTGTTGCAAATGTGCAAAAGAACTGACTATATCTACTTGTCTTATTAGGATATATATTAATTACACAACATTAATCTTGTTATAGCTCTGACTTCAACTTGCTCCACTTTTAGGTATAGCAACATGTACAAGTTTAGGTGTTTGTTTACTGCTGCTGTCTTTTGTTCGCTCAGCAACTATATTGATAACCGCATGTGTTGCTCAATAGCATCCTTTTCAGACAAACACAATGATGCGGGTGATGCGGGTCGAACTGGGTTGAACAAGGGTCACATGCCTGGTGTTGTTTGTTAAATTTCATTTAATTGATTAGTGAAAAGAAAAAGAGATAGAATGGTAGAAAGAGACACATTTGTAAGTTAAGTAGTAGGTACGTCTGCAGCAGAATCAAACTGCATATTCCCCAAGTCCCGTGCATATTTGGATCTGGTTCTAATTCAGAACCAGTCCTCCATGGTACAGCCGCTATCATTACACTGACTGATGGTGTGTTTCAGAGTGCAGACCACCCATGTACAGCACTTGAATCAGGCCAGAGGACAGCAGCTTCATCCAGAGCTCATCAGCCTGGCTCTGGCCCGCTGACCAGACAGGCTTTCTCACTGTTCAGCCAGGCATACATGGGCGGCAAATTGAGCAAGGTTGAATTTAGGAGGGAGAAGGGAAATGTGGGAGGAGGGTGGGAAACTGTTAAAGGGGAAAAGGGGAGCAGAGAGACAGGGTGGGGGATGATGGCGAGAGATGGATTCTGAGTGGGAGGGAGGGGAAAACACAGGGAAGCTATAACTACAGTTGCATTTAGGGAGGGATGTGCTTATTTTGCAGTATCAGAGGAAAGGTCCTCGTGTAGAATCTGGTTTACTGTGTGTGTTAAAGCGCTAACAGTGTTTGAGTGGGTGGGCCGATGCAGCAGTGGAGCCTCCGGTTCACAGCCCACCGTTAGACTGATCTGTCTGAAGCCACGGCCCATTTGCAGAACATAATTTATACCTTAGCCTGAGGTCAGTGGGCACATTTATATCTGAGCTGTCTGTGTGGGCTTTGTCACTGATATAACAATAATATTCAATAATCACAACTTTGCTGTTGACTTACAAGATCAACAACGTGTTTTGTAGCATTTAGGCTTTGTTTTAAGTAATTTTTACATTACAACTTTGCAGTCAATGTCAAGTATCTGCATGATTTGGAAAGGAGTGTCATAATAGATCTCAGGGCTAAGAGATGAGGCTTTCATGCTGCATTTTCAGGGTTCCAGAGTAACTTTTCAGCTTTCCCAATGGGTTGCACCAGCACATGATTTTGTTGATGTTTAAATGCCAGATTTGGCCAAGTTAAAACTGATTTTCTATGAGCGGAGCACATTTTAAACAGTTGATCAAGTTCATTTAATTGTGGGAAGCTAAAACTGCAATTGCTGTTAACACTTGTTTAATTTTTTTTAAAGTATTTTTAGGGGAATTTGTTCCCATTTTTATTGATAGAGAGAGAAGGGGGTGAAAGGGGGTATAGAGGAGAGTGACATGCAGCAAAGGGTCTTGAGCCGGACTCGAACTCATGGCCTCTGCTGGCGACCTGCGCCCTCATGGTATCGCCTTAACTCAGCGAACTATACGGCGGCCCAAGGCTACTTTTTCTTCTTCACTGCCTCAGTCAGTATCTCCCTGTCTGCACTTGCGCCCTTTATCATCAGATGACTCCTCTCTCTCTCTTCATTTTGCTTTTCATATAATGGTTTATCTTTGGAATACAATAACAGTGAAATGGGTTGTTTTACACATCAGGCAGGGAGGGACAGACTAAATCAGCGAAGAAGAAAAGGTGCGACTTTCAACCAGGATAGCTAACGCAGGAGGGGAACCAAGTTAGCCTAACGATCATCATCCCATTGCACAAATGTGACCACATGAAATTTTAATTTGCACATTCTCACAAAGTGGTCGCAGTCAGGAGCAACCATTTTATTTTGTTCTATGCATTTCTTGTCATTTTCACACTTGACTGATTTATTTCTAGGTGTTGTTACTGTGAAATTTTATTTGAGCTAGGTATGTCACAATGTTAGAAATGAGCTGTTACCAGAACCACAGAATTTCCGTGGTTCTCGATAACGTAAAGTAAATGTAAATCACATGCAATGTCCTGTGGCGCCATTTACATTATGTCTTTTGGTCGTCTATAACTTGACCTTGGTCATCTCACTTGCAAACTAAATGTCTCCGCACTCAGTTCTTGGTTTTGTTTTTGATTGTGCTAAAAAAATTAAAAACTGAAGAAGAAGAGATCTGTGATCACTGGTGAGAAAAAAAATCTAGAGTCTTGGTTTGGTGAGTACATGTGTACAGAATAGGTTTGCATTTCTTGAAATTATTCAGAAACCCAAAGATTAGAGGAAAAAAGTGGAGTGGTCAGGAGGAGAAGACACCTGTTGGTTTCACTCATGTCTCCTTTTTATGGTGATGTCGGGGGTCATATGGTCAGTTGAGTTGTCTGGGTTGGGGGTGACGGTTCACCTGTTAATATTCACTCCCTTTGTCTGTATGTCTGGAGCTCACCTGTTTCTTTAACACCTGTCTGACAGCACAAAGCTTGTTTGATACTGGAAAATGTTTATGCCACATGTCTTTATTACAGTTTTAGATGTGTGGTAGAGGAATAGTGGTCTTAACCTTCAGGCACTAATCATAAAGAATACTATAATAAACTTTAATGCACATTTATTAACATTCTCATATTTTAATGGTGTGACTCAGTGACTCCTCTTTACATGTATTTTTATTGTTCACAGAACAGACTCCACTGATTTGCGTACCTAAATTCATATATCATGTTATGTAAGCATTCTATTTGCACCCACACAGTTTTGTTCATCAGTGAACAAAGCTCTGTTTCAAATCAAAAGAGTCTTTGAGGTCATAACTCTGTAATCTGTGTGCTGTTTGCCATTCAGCCATTCAGTTACATGTAAATCTTATCATTTCTTGGCTCTTGACAGCGGCAGTAAAATCTTGTTTTTCTCGCGCTGCCTTTTGGCTCTGAGTTCCAGATATTTCCAAATGCAGGGAAAAAAACTCAAGATTTGAAAGCCACAGTGCTGCATGATTCACAGCCAGACCGCTGTCTGTAACTATGAGATGCTCAATGTCATCCTCTATCCTCATGTAACAGTTCTTTGTACTGACTTCAATGTCTGAGGACGCTTCCTGTGCTTTCAGTGCTTTTGATATATTTGTCACAGTAGAAATCGCGATCCAGGATAATCGGTGATTGTCCTGGGACAGATTGCAATCTGAGTCTCTACTAGGACAAACTTATTTTAATGGTATGGTGTTAAAGTAAAGGAAACAACAATATTCCTACAAATACAGCAAGTATTATTATACTTATTTACAGTATTTACAGTCTATTCTGACTCCAACAGTATGTGGGTGGCACTTTGTTGAACATGGTAGTCCAGCTTTTCTTGCATCCCTAACCCTCACCCTCACCCTAACCCTAACCATAACCATAATTAA
>OMNN01096108.1:29466-52210 GCA_900302755.1 Chromis chromis | reverse complement strand
ATCACACGGAGCGGGCCGACGTGCTGCGCATGAACACGACCGACCAGCTCCAGTAAAGCAGGGGGAGCTCCGGCCGACACAGAGAACACTTTGTGCCGGGAACACAGGTCATTGTCTGCCGCGACGCCCGGCCCGGTGGGGGGGACATGAAGGTGGACTTTGTGCGGCTGTTTTGACAACCTCAGCCGGGCTTCCGAAAACCGCATGTGTGCCACATTTCCTACTTCATATCCTGGTTTGGTTACCAGGATTACTCTAGATCACAATAACACACCAGTTTCTGTTTCTTCTGAGGCCTCCTTTGATCAGTTTGGGTTGCTTTAGATACACTTAAACAGCAAAAAAGTTTAAAGTTTAATTCAGAAGTAAATTCAATCATGGAGGCCCAACTCACAGGACAGATTCTTACTTACTGATCCTCTGCAGATTTATGCTCCCAAGTGGGTTCTAGCGCCCCCTATGGGTTTTCTCAAAAAACTAAAATCATAGAAATAGTTACCATCAGTCACCAACATCTTCAACACAGTGTCACACATCACTAGTCTATTTCATCCCCTATCTAGAAGCAATCGAACAAAAACTCCCCCACCCCTCCTCATCACTACTCTCTACCCAACCGGTCGAGGCAGATGGCTGCCTTCCCTGAGCCTGGTTCTACTGGAGTTTTTTTTTTTGTTCTTTCCCACCGTTGTCGACTGCTTGCTTAAAGCAAATCCAAAGCGAACTTTGATTGTTGGGTTCTCTGTTTAAAATTCATAAGGTCTTCACCTTACTACGTGAAGTGTTATATATATTGTGAATTGGCGCTATGTAAATAAAATTGAATTGAAAATCGATCAGGAGAATGAACAACCTGGGTCTACCTATATTTACAAATGACATAGTGCGAAAAATGCTCATGCTTTTAAAATGTTTCTTAAGTAAAATCAGTACACAGATGCTCACTAGCTCCCTAAGTGATGCCGCTACCAAGAAAAGGACCCAAATTGTCCATTTAGAGCATCAACTTACAATCAAAACTATACAATCAATAAGTACAAATCATACTTTTATGCCTCAAGAGAGCCATGAGAACTGCAAACAAATAGATCCATCAGGAACCAACTCATTCACAGACTTATAACAAGTGTGTAGGAAGTGAGGTCCAAAACAAACCTGTGTGAAAGTTTAATTCAAGAGTCCTAAAAACTTCAGTAAAAAGCAACCGGACTTCTCTTTTAGGTTCTTGAAGATGTTTTACCTTTCATCCAAGAGGCTTCTTCAGCTCTAACTGACAGATGGGGAGGTTCAGATGGTATAGGATGAGAGATGAAACGTCTTCAAGAATTTAAAAGACAAGTCCAGTTGCTTTCTACTGAAGCTCCTGGGATTACCATGACCTAAATGAATGAGAATCTACACAGACATATGCTTCAAAAGAAAAGGACCCAAAGTGTTCATCTAAAGCATCGGCTTAAATCCAAGATGCTCACTTGTACACTATGCAGTTGAAGAATACAAATCATATTCGTATGCCTCAACAGGACCATAAGAACTGCAAACAAACAGATCCATCAAGAACCAACTCATTCAGAGACTTATAACAAGCAGGTAGGCCATGAGGTCCAAAACAAACCTGTATGGAAGAAAAACTAACATTTAAGAGTCCTAAAAATTTCAGTAAAAAGCAACCAGACTTCTCTTTTAGGTTCTTAAAGATGTTTCACGTCTCATCCAAGAGGCTTCTTCAGTTCTAAATGCCTGATGAGGAGTTTCATCCATTCATTCAACCTTTACTTAAACTCTAAGTAAAATAAGGTATGAGGGCCTCATTTACAGTGCAGCTGAGTAAGAGAATAAAAGAAGTTGGCGCACATATGAAGGTAGCAATAAAATCTTAAAAGGCAAAGTTAGGAAAGTAATGAAAACATAATTAGGGCATTGTAAAAAAAAAAAAAAAGAGCAGCTGGAAGTTAAACAAGATGAAATTAAAAAACCTGAATTGCCCAAAGGCTTTGGATTGTTCTGCAGGTTATTCCAGGCTGCAGCTCAGTGAGTAAAACTGGATTTCCCAGGTTCAGTAAAAACAACCGGCACCTGCAGCATAATCCAGTCATTTGTATAGTGAGGAGCCACATTAAAAGACAGTAAAGAGGTAATATAAGGGGGTAAAATGGCAGAAAGGGCATTATAAATGAATAAAACCCAGCGTTTATTACACCTTACAGAGAGGGAGGGTCATCCAACCATAGCATACAGCTCACAGTGATGAGTATTATCACCAGTAATAAATCTTAAAGCAGAGTGAGACCACTGAAGCATACCTGTATAAGACGTCACTGTAATCCAGTAACACCTTGAGTCAGAGCCATGGTTGTGTCACCTGGCAGCTCCACAACCATTATTACTGTTGCTTTTGGGACACCTGGTTTCACAATCATTCACACCTTGAGGCATGTGAGTCTTGGGTTGATAATGAGCCATTAGCCATGTGAGTTATTTACATCTGAACCTCCCCTTCAGTCAGTTAGGACTGAAGACGCCTCTTGGATGAGAGGTGAGACATCTTCAAGAGCCAAAAAGAGAAGTCCAGTTGCGTTTTTTAAAAGATGATTGTGAACCTACACAGACATAACAATTAAGAGCAATGTTTATGTTTAACAAATTGGGACTCGTGTAAAAACTCATTGTGTTTCTGTTAAAGCATTGAATTAATGGAACAGCTGCAGATGAACAGATGACGCTGGACTGCAAAAGTGGATTGTAATGATCATCCAGGACCCCGAACCAAACTGTATGGGCTGCAATACATTAGATTTCATCATCCTCAGCTAAACTTAATTCCTGTTTTCCCTTTCTTGTTTGTTCCAAATCTCTTCATTGTATCAGCAGTTTGCCACACTGTCATCAAAATGCTCGTTGGTGGACCTTGAGCTTGGATTTGCATTTGTCAACTGCTAAACACAAGTTTTTATCCAACATGGATGGGAAATTCCAAAAGTGACTCATAATCATAGAAGGTCATCTTGCTCTCTGGCAACTGAACCAACTGTGTGATATGGTCGAAAGCTCCAGAATAAGCAAACCTTGAGTTGCTTTGTCAGCTGCTGTTTTGAATGTCATTATACTGTCTGTGAGACCAAGTGGGACACATTAAAGTTCAGTTTAAAAATAGATTGTTGATCAGATCCACTTGGTGTTGTCAGGGCAGCAAACGCGAAATATGTGGAGGTGTGTTTGTACCGACTCTAAACACTGCGGAGGATTTGCCGCAGGATAACTCCAGGTTTCACCTTTGCTGACAACACGCAATTATTTTTGTTTCTTCTAGCTCCGACACGGTTTATTGGTGTGTGTGAGTGTCAGCGTTTGATATCCACTGATGTGATCAATGTGGAGAAAGTTGATAACTGGCAGACTGAATGCTTCAGGAGCCGAGCCGATCAAGAGAGCTGTCAAAGGGGCTTTTCATGGGCCCGGCAGGAAGCTGGACAGCAGCGTCCCTGATGGGGACTTTTCAGCCTGGCAGACATACAGGCGGGCAGAGCCGGGTGAGCGACTTGGCACCGGGAGCGGAGCCGGCATTCTGGTGGAGCTGTGGCTGGCACCAGGAGCAAGCTGGCCTCTCCAGTGGCAAAGAGGGAGATCACACACACACTCTGCCACACTCCTGCTGAGGAGCAAACGGAGGCTGGCAGGGAGGGCTGCTCTTCAAAAGCTGCTGTTGTCTGGAGATGGCTTTCATGTGAATGGGAGCCTTAATAGGCGTTGTGCGACGGCTCTCGCTGCACGCTGAGCACCGAGTGATCCTCTTCTGTTGGGTTTTTAATTAATAAGCAATGTTTGAAGACCACAATGCACTTGGAGGGACAACACAGTGACTTCTTGGTGGCCTTGATGCTGTTTGTTTTTGGGTTGTACTCCAACTCCCACTGAGGTGACCGCATACGCTGGGAGGTGCTGACATTTTTCATAAACCATTTTCGCTCGACGTAAAAAACAAAACAACAAAAACAAAACAACAAAAACAAACACTTTCCAGTCTACCGGAGAGCTGCGGCTTTTGGTTATGACGCTGAAAGTCTAGATTTACGGAGGCATGTCAGCAGCACCTGATCTCAAACTGAGTAACAGTAATGGTAACCAAAACAATACTTGGCGCTGTAAATGTGTAGGTAAAACTTGAAGACTGTCAACCATCTAAATGAAGAGTACACTTTTAAAAGTAACCTTTTACCTTAACATAGTCTTGTTTGAGTGATTTCTAAGGGTTTACTGGTAAATTTTTTTTGTCATATTCAGAAACTCTTAACACTTTGTCCTCTTTGCTGTTTCAAGCCAAGAGGACCAGTCAGACTACTACCTTTCTGTCTGACTGTAAACCACACACAAAAAAATGCCATATAGTACATGTCAACAGCACCAAAGCAGTAATATATGCACTATGGAGAAGTTATCCAAGAACAGGTGGCTCAAATGCACACAAAATACTTTCAGTGTAAATAACTACCCATGCTACACAGATTTGCTGCAAGAACAGCAAAGTGACCCACGAGGAAGCACAATATATGTCTCTAGGCAATTCTGTTGTAGACCTAGAGCGCCACCTGGTGGATCACGAGGACAACAGCAACAGAGGAGCTTCCAAAAAACATTAGGTGCCACAACAGGTATCTAGAATGTAAAGGCATTTCAGCAAAATGAACCCCAAAAATAAGTCAAAAGGGCAAGAAAAGACAAATTCATGGTTCCACAAAACTACTTGAAATTCTTCCAAGTTGTTTAACAAGCAGTTTGAAAGATTAATACCAGCAAAAAAAAAATATACGCTGCTTTAATGTTGAATTACTCTTTTCAGTTTTCAAAATGTGGTGTTTTGTGGTCTTATAGTTTGTGGAACCATGTGGAACCCAACAGAACTGTCAGATACAGATATAAGTTCGTCTTTCTGTGATGGCAAGGCACCGTGACCGATCAATTAAAAGTAAGATGCAGCAAAGAAACACTGAGTTATTAGGACAAATGGTAATAGGACATCTTACAGCAAAGATCATTTTAATGGTCCCAAATATTCTGAACAACTAAGTGTACACTCATGTAAAAGAAAAAAAAAAGAGAAGATATGACAAAATTCATCACATCTAGAATTCCACTCAATCTTTAATCAAGACGGGATTACAAATTCTCCAAAAAATCTGCAGTTTCAAAGGGCAAAAAGGGTAAAACTAGCTCACCTACTGAGGTCTTTAAAAACCTGTTCAAGTGTGACTGAAAACGTCCTGAACATTTAAAGGCAGGTCTTTTTTGTTGTCATTTACAAAAAACAGGAGAAAGATTAAGAGACAAATAGAGAACAAAAAGAAAACAATGAAGAAACTGCTGGCTTTTTTTCTCTTCAGAGAAAGAACGTCCGCTGAGGAACAACGACACTGATGACATCATCAAATGACAACATGGACAGCTCTTTGCCGCGTGCTGCCTCCCATCTGGTCCTATATACTAACTTAAAAGGGGACAAAAAGCAACAGACGAAGAGAGGGAGAAACAGCAAAGGAGAAAAGAAGTAGAAAGGAACAGGAAGGATTCTGAGGAGGGGGGTAAGGGGGTGCGAGTGGTGGTTCTGGGTCTGAATTGGCCGACCCGTCTGGGCCGCTGTGATGTCCTTCCCTGAGTGGGGGGGGGCAGGGGGGCAGTAGGTTATGGTCCGAGCCTTTGAGCTCTAGGATTTCAGTCTGCGTGTACATGTGTTTTAGTATGTGGTCTTTTCCTCCAGTTGCTAAATTACTAAACTCCAACTCGTCTCATACTGTCCAAGTCCGCTGAAGATCTTTTTGAGTGAGATGTTTTCTCCCCCAGCTTTCACTCGTCTGTTCCGACTTTTCAGACTGTTTTTCCCACTCCGGGTCTCCTGATTGGCACTTGTATGAATTGGGCTAGTCTGAGGAGGCTTCGTATCCATTTCACAGTCCGCTCCTCGTTTGGCCACCCGCTGACGGTGAGGGGTGGCTTTCATTCATTCAATTTGTTTACAAGTTTGATCATTCCTGTGTAAAGTCTATGCGCTGAAACTGTCTGAGCGGAGCACCAGCCAAGACAGCGATGCTTGTTTAGGAGCTCAGTTTGGACTTTTTTGAAGGTGGCAGAGGGTCCTCTTTACTCTCCCCATCCTCCTCCTCTTCTTCTTCCTCGTCGTCATCATCAGGATAGTCCACCAGTCCCCCAACTAAACCTCCCTGAAAAAGACGAGACAAAACACAAATTCAGTCATCCTGACCAATTTGTCAACACACTAAGCATTATTTCCTTGGAGCTTAATTAAGCTTAATTCTGTTGCCATTTCATTTTTGTAACATTTGCTTTATTCAGTGTGTCTTTATCAGCCACCTGTTCCAAAAAGTGTCTGCATTTTGCAACTTGGTACAATTTTTTCTTGTCTAAATCTCTTGTGCATTGTTTTATGTTAGCTTGCCTTGTGTGCACAGTGATGCTGCCATCTTTGGTAAATGTGCTTGACCTGTAAATCACGTGCTTTTGTTAATCGTTTTCTTTTTTCACTGTCTAAATAAAGCCAGCATGTGCAAAATCAGCATAGTCCAATGGCACACTGGTTGTGATGACTGTTTTTTGTAATACACAACAGAGATGGTGGGAGTTGTGTGAAAATTAACAGAATACGTGTGAAGATTCATAGTTAGAGCTCAGATTTCACCAAATTCTTGCTGCCTTTCAGTGAAGATTTGTTCTACAAAGAACAGACATTGTGCAAACCATTTGGCTTTGTCCGTAAAACTCTATGACTCCCAGTGAGCAACATTGGGGAAGAACCTTCAGATAAGAGGACTGTCACAGATGGCTCCTTGAGTTTAATGTTCACTTTAAAAATGCTGACAGTTACCCTAGTGGTTACAGCTGTGGTGGAGGGTGAGCTCCGTGCCCCTGAGCCTGGAGACCCTGGCGATCCCGGAGACCCTGGGTTCAATGAGGCAGATGACGGAGGGCTGGACAGGCTGGTTTTAGTAGAGCCGGAGAAGGAGAGCTTGAAGCTGGGATTCTGTCTGCCTGACAAGCTCGACTTCCCCAAAACTTCTTTCTCCTCTGGGTCTTTCACTGGGGGTCGAAAAGGAGAGGTGGACAAGAAATGGTCATTTTATCCATTCAAATTCTTTACTATTTTGTGGGTGAATATAATGTCCTCTGTAATGAAGCAGCTTTGACAAGACACACTCCCCTTTCACTGTTTGTGTGCCAGGAGAAAAAAAATACTTTACTTACTTACTTTTGATTGACTCTGTGTGTTTAGGTACAACCATGCTAAAGCAGACCAACATAACAACAGTTTTCTGTACATGCCATCATAAAGACGTCATAAAGACATGTATTTTTAGTGCTTGGGCTCACATGTGCCTTTTAGGTCAATGGGGGAGATGCATTTACTGTACATTGATATATAATGACCCTGGTCATTCACCATGACTATGCCAAAAGCAACCCTAAAACAACATATTAACATAAAGTTGTAGTGGCAAATAACAAGTAAAAAATGCATCAATGAGACTGAGGCAATCAAAACACAATGTTGTTGAATGTTGCTAAAGGTAGAAATCTGCCATTTCAGATGTAAAAAACTTTATTTGGTATAAAATAAGTTTGGGCTTTTTATGCCCTCCTTACTTTTTCAGCTTTTTCTCTACATTATCTCAGAGAAAGCATGAATCATACAATAGCACAGTTCAGTGCAATTTAGCAACTCTAATCTTCTCAATATCTTCTTAAATCTGATATAGCCATTGTAAAACCTGCCATTTATGCATAACCATTAACATAACAACCATCAACATGCTAAAATATCCTGTCTTGCAGTAACTACAGCACATAATTCTCTCCAGTCCCACAGTGTTCACTCCAAAGAACAGGACAACGATGCTTTCCCATACGTACATTTCTTTCTCTCCATGAACTTGGTAATAGGTTCCATTAGATCTTCCTCACTCTTCATCTTGTCGGAGGGAGGAACCACTGCCTCGCCGTCCTCAAGGTCATCTTCATCTGTATTGAACCACATCTCCTCTTCATCCTCAAGCGTTCGTGCGTCACGCCGAAAGCGGTGGTTCCTCAGGATGGAGCGCATGCTGCAGATGATAATGCACAGCTCAGTGATTACTAAACATATCACAGCAAGTGTTTAACAACTTGCTGTGAAATATCTAAGCCTTACTTAATGTGAGCCACAAATATTAAATGTATAATCAGTACAAACAGGCATGAAACAATAAAAAAAAATTAAAAAAAATTGAAGTAGCATAAAAGAGCATTTGTAATCATTTGTGTCATACAATTCACATGGCCTTGAGCTTCCTGCAGAATTGCAGATAAACAAAAGTACAATAAATAAATAAAGACAGGAGCAATGCATGGTTTAAAAAGGGGGAACACTACAATAACAATCTTAAGAGATGTACTCTGCACGGTTTCACTCTCTGATTTGAATGTGTATACCGTCAGTCATAAATGAGTAAATGGTACATTGCACAATCTCAGCCATTAGTTGTCACATTAATTGTGTTTAACTGGGAAATGTGTAGCACAACACTTGCTTTAAAGAGTCAGTGCAGTACAAGTGCAATGGTTAAATTTCCAAACACGTTACAAATAAAACAGGCACTAGCTAAAACTGTACACTTTTACACTCATCTGCCAAAACAGCATTGGGACTTAAGTTATTTTACTCCTACAAATACTTAATAAATGTTAAGACTTCAAACAGACCTTTTCCATCTATTGTCAGACACATGCAAAGGATTGATCACTCATTATATATTAATGACAATATAATAGTCGTAGTAGTACTGCAGCATTAGTTTTCTCACCTATCCAACTTGGGGTTGTCTTGTCTCTCTCGCTGCTGTTCATACCGCAGCTTTAGGCCCTTGAATGTCTGGACGTAGTCCACATCCTCCAGAGCTTTCCAGTAGTTCTCTACTATATGAGCTGTGAGAGACTTCACATCCTCCTGGGAGCAATGGGAGGTGAGAGCGGAGAACAGAGATACAATAGAAGGAGAGGAAAATTAAGAAAGAGGAAAAAAGATGGGAATAGAGTTTAGACAGAGGCCAAGCAGAGGAAGAGGTGGAATGAGGTACAAAGAAGGAGAATAATAGAGAGGGCCGATTAAACCAAACAATTTAAAACGGATGATGCATTGTAAGGCCTATAAGTTCTCACTATTAGGGGTGTGGGTTAACAACTTACAAGTATCACTTTGTATAATCAAATACAAAGTACACCTGAGGAGTACATAAAAATGACTGGCTGGCTGACTAATCACTGGGAAAAAATGTGAAACTTTACAGAAACAAAATGAACAAAAACTCCAACAACTGAGGTATATATATACACATTAAGTGAAACCAGTAAATCAGTAAACAGTATGTTCCTTAAACCTGCTATGGATATGTGGCAAAAATGTGGCATTTATATGTTGATAATAATACTCCTAGACATTTTTAAGTGAAATAGTATCTCTACTGCTGTAAAGATTTGTTGATCTGTTAAACTGCAAAAGTGCAAAGAAAAGACTCATTATTTGGTACTGTTGAACAAATGTTATACTTGTAAAGTGAATATTTGGTGCCACTTTGCCTGTGTAAATATTACGTTTTTGGCGCAACCAGAGTTGTGAAAACTGGCAACTGTGTGGAGGGAATACTCACCACACGGACGTACTCAAACATTTCAATGATCGCCGAGTTCATGAGATTGTAGCGTGAGCCGTTATTGAGGAAGGCCTTGATGACAGGCTCAAACAGAAAGTTTCTCATGATGTAGCGATTGTAGAATTCATCCTTCAGACCAATAATCCTCCGCATGAAGCGCAGGGCACCTGTGCATGCAGGAATACAGACCATTAGTGATCTTCAAACTCCTTAAATGTATTTTTAAATAGAATTTCAAAAGTTTACTGGTGCAATGTTAACAAGTACTGAGAGCTAAAGATCTAGATGAAGATATAGGTGACTTACATAGTGCCAGGAAGGCGTGCTGAGAGGCAGTAAGCACCAGTACCCTCCTGAGAATATCCTTGTTGATGATGTAGTTCTTGATGTGATAGGTGTGGTGCTCGACACAAAATGTAAGCAGCTCCAAAATCAAGGCCAGCAACTGGGATGTTTGAAAATCATCTACAAAAGGGAAGGAACGTAGTAAGCAATACAAAACAACTGCTGACTTAATTATATATACATATAAAAAAACAACATACAACACAGCACAAACACATGGAGTACCTTTGCTAGGTTTTTCTTCTGTGGTGTTGGCCAGTAGGGGAGCTGACAGGACATGCATACAGTGCTTGTAGAAGAAGCTCAGGAACTCAGATTTTTCCATTTTCTGAGAGAAAAAAAAAGATTTCTTTGCTCACTTTGAAATGTACAACAAATGTTTCCACATTTCCCAACACTTAAAAACAACAGTGAAGGTGCAGCTCTGTAGCCCAACCTGTTAAAGAGGTGGCACTGATGCCATTTTTTTTCAGTTACTGAAGAACAACTTGATTAGCAGGAATATCAGCCAGTACAGATATTTTTTTGATATGACTAATGTAGTTGTTTTCAAATCAAACTCCACAGGCAGATAATATTTTTATCTTTTGCATGTACTCCTAACTACACAGTGAACTCAGTGTTACCTTGTTTCTTTTTTTTCTAGCATGAAATGAGTGGACCACACGTTTTTGCTGAATGAAATTTGACGGAACAGAATTGAGCAAGTAAAGAATTCTGTGGAGCCTTCCTAGTCAATATCAGTATTAACTGATGTGTATAGAAGCGACATACAAACTCACATTTGCCGTTGCCAGCATGTTCTCTGGATCCACCAGAGTCCGTAGCAGACCCATTAGCTGCACTGCTCCACCAAGCTCTGGGTCTGTGTCACAGATCATGTGCTCTATGATCAGGTTGATCAAGAGGATGTCCTGAAAGGCCAGTAATTATTAGTTTATATCTACCTGACACATGATTATCATTTCCTTTAACTGTCTTCATAAATATATATATACTCACATCATCATTCTGCTGAGACTCCTGCATGACGAACTCTCGTACCATGGAGGGGTTGTACTCCACTAGATAAGAGAAGATATCTGTGGCTGCCCCACGCACCTGTACATCATCCATTCCCTGTTTGAAAAAAACTAGTCAGTGTCAGTGAATTCTAAAATGATTTTCATCAAAGAGGGTCTTTAATCAAACAGGTTAATAGGTTATACCGTTAGGTATAAGACAGGAATATCACCAGTTACATCCCCACATGCTTGCGAGATGCAGGATAATCAGCTAGATTTTTCATCTCAGAAAAAAGCATAATTTTTCTCTTAATTTCTGCATTTCTATCATATTGTTGTTGTTTTTGCAGTCACTAGTGTAGTAAGAGCAAAATAACAGCTTCCACTGACGTGTAAAAACTGAAGAAGTAAAAACAAACAGTGTCAATTTTAACAAGACAGAAAAGGAGTCATGCAATGGAAAATTATTTTTATGAGAGCTACCAAATAATTTCTAAACTGGATCAGCTGTAAATCAAGTCAGTGTTTTTTTGTGTTCACCATGAGACAGCAAACATGTCAATATTTGCCATTTCAGAGTGAATTCTGTTAATCTGTGATCAGATCACTTTACAAATCAGTGATATACATCATCTGTAAATAAAAGGTAGTACTGAATACATGCAAGAGAATTTCCTCTTTTCAGGTGGTGAACTCCTCATTTCACCACTACACACACACAAACACAAAACCTATACAAACATTGCAGGATGGCCAAAATTAATTTTGCATCTGTAAAAATGTTTTCCAAATTAACATCCAGATCAGATTCACATTTACACATAACTGATCAGGAATGTGGCCCAGACACGCCTGAATGTATATACAGTTCAGTGACAAATTAAAAGAAAAACCCAAGACCCCTTACAGTAAGGGGATCTGGTGGCTCGGTTATGCTGTTTTGCAGCTTTTCACAGTATGGTTTTGTTCTAACCCTTCTACCGTCACACTTTTATTAACTGTGCACTTATTTTCACTGCAATATAAAGTCCTGCACCTCTAAGAACAAAGCAAAACCATGGACATGGACCATTTATGACCATTTATGAGTGGTGGAAACTCATAAATTCATTTTGATATATAACAATGTTCCATTTAAAAAAAGAAAATCATAAAATAGAAAAACTAAAGTTCAATTTCTTAAATTTTTTGCTAAATGCTGTGAAAAACTGGAAACAACATGTACAACATGTTTGTGTGTACTAGCAGCCTGTAGTTCTGCCAAAAAGTCACTACATTTTTTGTCATATATGTGTGTTTGAGTTACTAACGGCTTCACAACTGCGCTATGAAAACAGAATTATGTTTATTACAGGATCTGGTTAGTGCAAACAAGCTTTCGGCAACATTTTAAACGAGACATGTAGAATAAAGTGATTTCAATGAAATAACATGATTTTAAGCTTAGATTTAAATAGTTTTTCCCGAAGGAACAGCAAGTCACATGATGTGTAGTTCAAAGACCTTAGGAGAGGTGAAAATCCAGCGATTCTTTCAGTTTTTTACAGTTTCCGGGTCTGATAAATGGAGAAATTTTAGCATTTTACTGAAGATAAGATGTCTTTCAAATCTACCTCTAAGTTGTGGAGTACAGACAGTTAAAGGATGATTATACCCCCGTCAATAGAGCACGAGTGGTAACCGAAAGGTTTGACAAGTATTAGAATGATGTGAATCATATGCAGTGAATTTGTAATGTCTACCTTTCTGAACACCTATAGAAGATTTTGCACCTATTATGTCAAGACAGCATTTTCCACCACCATTATCAAATAATCAAATGAGGAATTCTCCAGCAGGTTTCCAGAGACTTGGAGAATCAATGCCAAGGCACATAGAAGCAGATGTGACAGCCCAGCACCTTACTATTACACGGTGTTGATTTTCCTTTAATTTGTCACCCATCTGTATTTGAAACAGTATGTTAATGTAGCCCAGAGCTGACTGTCCTGACAGATACTACAAACAGGTATCATTAGTCATGAGAATTTAGCTGAAATACAACCCAAAACCAGAAAACGCTCCTTCCTACACTGTTTTTGGTCAGCCCAAATAATACCATGATACCCTGCAGCAGCAACACTGATGACTGTTTTCATTCTTGTATATACTCAATTACTCTATGTATGCTCACTCTATGTTAAGCCTTAGTGCTTAACATTATAAGGAGCAACCAAATGTTTGCTTTGCTTTATAATAGCACAAGTTCTTTTGACTTCTGCACGAAAAAAAATGCTAAGTCATGATTCATATGAGACACGACGACAGAGCTAGTAGTGAAACACCCTCAAACCAGCAACTAAAACTGTCAGTGTCATTCTGTTAAGCAAGAGCTGCAAGCAAAATTACAAATAATGAAATCATCTCTTCAGTCACAACATATTGCAATGTAATATGTAATAGGGATCAAAAGGGAGTCTGATTTTTCTTCCTCAAGATGTTCTTCTGCTATACACAATGTGTGGCAACAGGCACTGTTAGGTAATGAATAGATGTATTGATGATATTGCAGTGTACTGTTTTGCTTTTCTTCTAGAAGTAGGTCCCTTAATTACCCTTAATCAATTTATCCGCAGACTGAAAAAAGAAAAAAATGGCAGAACCACTACCAAAGGCACTGACACCAAACACCAAACTATCTGTACATCTGAGCAACCAAACAACCAATGAACTTGTTCCTGATGTTTAATGTCACTACACTCACCAGTATGACCTCTAGTGCAGGTAGAATGCCCATGTTTGACAATGTCTTGAAGAAGGCGTCTCTGTTTTGAGGTTGTAACGTTTGCGAGAATGCACAGAATTCCTTTAGGAAGTTTACCTGGGAAAAATAAAGCAACATAGCTCCATGAGACATGATACGAGGAGAAATAGAGTATTTAGGAGAAGCATTGTTGAATAATCTTTGATTAAATTCTGGCATACCAGTTCGTGTCTTTTGTCATCATCGGTAGCCTCATCTGTTAGCTGTGCAAAGAGGTCTGTCAGGAACTTCTCATCGTCCTGACATTAAAAGGGAAGGTGAGATGTGAAGTAGTGAGTAGATGATCAACAGGTCAGGGTATAACTGACCCTCACATTTTCTGTTGTATGTCTGCTAAATTTATCTTGACAAAACTGTTTTATCTACAATGGTGCAAGTTATATGCAAATAAACAAAAATAAAATTCAAAGTCCTTTCCAATGCCTGATTTTGAAGCACAGAAATAGTGTGACATAAAGGGTGATTAACAATACCTCTTTAGTTTAAATCCACAACCACAAATCAAAAAAACAAACATTTAAATTTAATTTTTTTAAGAACCTTTGCGGTATATGTTATATATCCATTCAATTATGTCTAATGCTAGTTTAAATGAATAACACTTGGTTCGTGAATGTCTGGAGCTTTGCTTGATAAGAGTGCCTTATGGAAAATGAGGAAGAAAAGGTCTGTATCAGTAGTGTTTAACTTCAGAAGGCCACACAGCACAGCGTACCAGAGTCAACAGTGTGCCCGTTTCAGTTTTCCTCTAGCGCAGCATAACTGATTTACACAACACTTCTCTATC
Source organism: Chromis chromis (assembly GCA_900302755.1). Lineage (NCBI taxonomy): Eukaryota > Metazoa > Chordata > Actinopteri > Pomacentridae > Chromis > Chromis chromis. Next base: position 37,579 of record OMNN01096108.1, on the reverse strand, counting down.
TCTATGGAGACAGTCATACATAAACACTGCTGAGTTGACACAGTACAAAAACACAAAGGTCACATGACCATAAAAGACTAGCAAACAATCTCAGACTGGGTATTCTAAGCTATGTACAATCCTACAATTACTGTAAGGTTTAAGCCTCACTACTGAAATGAAAGAAACTGTGCTGTGTGTGGATTTTGATCACTTTAGGGACTTGTGTACTTGAAAAGCCTGTTTATATGAGGTTCATATACATTTGTTTCATTTGCTTTAAGCTATTTTATAAAAGTGAAAATGTGTTGCATACACACGATAAAAATGTTTGTTTTTTTTTAAAACACAAATGCATCACTGGCAAACCTTACAACACATGTCTGCCTCTCTCACCTGTAGCATGCCCACAATCTCCACCTTGTTGAAGAAGATGAAGGAGTGCAGGGTGGACAGCATGTTTTCCTCAAAAACAGAGGGTGTGGGCAGCACCATATCCTGAATATACTGCACCCGATACGTCTGGTGTATTTTCTGACGCAGTTCAGGATCCGAGATGGGAATCACCTCCTTAAATCGGGCTGTCTTAGTGAGAAACTCCCGATGCCGCCGTGGCTGCGGCAGCGCTGGGTCAAACTCCAGACAACCAATGACGTCCATGATGCATTCGTCGGAGAACATAACCTCAAAGAGTGCAGTGCGATTCAGCAGGAAGATGCCTTTAATGATTTCGTACAGGTGGTGCAGTCCCTCTCTGTTCTCCAAATCCTCACACACACGGAACAGTTCCAAGAGCTTACGAATGTAGCCTTCGTTTTCCACGGCCAGTGCCAGTTTCTCACGTCGCAGTGGTGATGGGAGTGACGAGGCCACAAGCTCGGCCAGGTCCTCCAAGCGGTTTAGTTCACATGGTGGTAAGTCCAGACCTGGCGACGACATTTCATCAAAGCGCTCCTCCTCAGACTCATCCACCACATCCTGTGTGATGTCCACTGAAGGGTCCTTTCCCTGCACCTTAAAATGAGACAAACATATGAGTGGCATAACATATAACGAGATACAAAACCCTTAATATCATATGCATGCTCAGATGGAGCAGACAAACACACACCCACGTGAGAGGTACAGTTACCTGGCATATTTTCTCCCAGATTTCATCACAGCCTGCCTTCTCCTGGAAGCTCAGTGCCAGGTCATAGTTTTCAGCCTCTGACCATACTATCAATGTATCCTTTTACATAGAAAACAAAGCCAATTACCAACCAATACACAGTAGAGGGGAAAACCATATTATGTTTGAGTATATTACACCGTGCTAGTACTGACCTGTTGTTTCTGGTAGGCTGTGTTTGGGTTGATTTTGGACTCGAGCAGTAGGGAACCTGTCAGATTGAAAACAAAGGCAGTGCATGGGTGTAGGTTAGGGCATTGCTACACACAAGTACGAATTGCATCCAAGGCAGGTGATACAGCTTGTTAAAGTTAGTCTGCATTGTTTGTACTTAATGAGAAAATACAACTGAGATCAATGACATCCAAGTGATCTAGAAATTGGCATGGGCTATTCATTTGGTGTTTGATTGTTCACTTACCATCACTCTCAGCTCGCACCAGCAGAGACGTGCCTTTCAAACGCTCCACATAGCCCGAAGAGACGTGCCCGGTCCCACGGTCATCCCACTGTCTGTCCTCATTGAGGGTATAGACTTTGACTCGTCGCCGAGTGTCCGTCATCCTGGCAGGTGCTTGTAACCGGTTTCCCCCTCCCGGACCTTGTTGGCTTTTACGGGGTATCTGCCTCACCTAGTAACGCCACAACTTCAATTCACTTTTGTTTTACACCTGTTCACTTCCACAATGCAGTATTGACTCAACTTGCGTGAGGGGTCAATGGGGAGAACAGTTCTTTGAAGCTACCCAAAAGTGGGAACACCCCGTCGAGGATCCAGTAGGATTCCCCGATCGATTCTGCAGTTACAACTACAATATCTGATTATTGTGACGAGCTGCCTCAACTTATCTCGCCAGGGTTACAGGCGAAGCGCCACGCAGAACCAGCGTACAGACCATTGTAGCAAGCTAGCGACAGTCTAATTTACAGAGCGGAGGACACTGACGTTAGCTAAGGCGTTAATCGACAAAACAAGGACCGATAGACATTACAAAGTCCTAGCACACAGCCGAAGGGGGAGTATTCAGAATAAACCCAACTGTTACGGTCACTGACTCACAAAACACTCTGTCTGCTTAATAGTACACTTTGTACGCTTGCATGTAACGTTAGCCAGATACGTTAGCTATCAGACCTAACGAGTTAACTAGCTAGCTACTACGCTAACAGCCTACGGTCCGCACATTCAACGCTAAACCACATTTTGAATCAAACTGACCAGAGCTGTGCACCGATAACATTATTTCATACTTGCGGACCATGGACACGGTTTAACTCTGGAGCAGTGTTACTATTTCTCCTTTAAATAATACGCCAGCTAGCTAGCCTTAGCTGCTATTTCTTCCCCAAGTGTTCCGCCATGTTCTGGCTCGGGGCCGCGGAGAGACCACTCTCTCCTTACTCTTATTCATGCATCCCAAAAATTATGCAAACCAACAAACTGGAGTCGTATAATTACTTGAACGTTACGATTTACATTATACTGCTATTTGCCATTCATTCCCGACGTCTTGCTCAGATAATTGCTAAGTGCCCCCCGTGAGTATTCAGCCATCTTGGGTCCCTTCAGAGTCAGTACGGGGTTTCCAGCACGGCAACAACAGGGCAGCCCGCCACATTTAAAGAGACAGTAACACTGTAGGCCCTAATGTTATTTCTAATAGTGATCAGCAGATGCTCCTCCAGAGGTTCCAACACTATCCTGTCTGATGCTTTTTATAGAACTTACCATCCAGTAACCATCCCATCTGTGTCAGTGTTTGTCTGAGAATATCCTGTAGAAATAATGTATTCCTCACTGTACTACCAGTAACAACAGAGACCAGTCAGAAAACAATGGTTTATTTAGTTTAAATGAAAGAAACCAGGAAAATTTAAATCAGATGCTACACAAAACAAAAATGTTTACAAAAAACAGCATTTTACATCACAATGGTTTAAGAAGAACAAATGAAATATTGAAAATTATTCTCCTGGGATGAGTTTGTTAAATGGGGGCATCAGTATTCACAACTTTAAAAAAAAATCATCTGCATTTAAAGTCCACAGCATGTTCAAATACAACTGACCAGTAGAAGTATATATATATAAAAAGGTTCAGGGGAGATAACTTTTAAGGAAGCAGAATACTAAAAGACTGACAAACAAATCAATGTTTTGATCTGGTCTGTGGAGAATGTCTTCAAGCAGGGATCCCTCTCAGTCAATAAATTAGTCCTTGTAGCCCCTTTCTCATGATAGTGTAACAAAATACAAACATGCCGCCAAGCATGGCTCATTTTCAGTATAAAGCCCAAAAATTTTCACGTCTCCCCTTTTTTCAACCCCCCCATCCTTTCCCGATGTATAATGTAATATGAAAACAATCCCCTTGTCAGATGTACAATGTTGTCCTTATACACAGACCACTAAGACGCTGTGTAATTGTAGTGCAGCATAAACTCCTGTGTGTGGAGCAGGACAACCTGGTCACCGATGCATCTACTTTGCCGCCTGCTGAGCCTGACGTCGCAGCAGGACATATATCTTCTCCTTAATCCAGTCTTTGTTGTATGGTTGGTATGTTTGAGTGTCCGCTCTGTACCTGAATTTAAAAAAAGTAAGATATTTTTACCGGCAGTGATCAACACACCCAAATGAAAGGCTAGTGTTTATTTAAGTCCATACACACCAAATTATACTTACACAAGGCAGCTCAGATCCGCCAAGTCATCAATAAAGTCAAACAACTGACTAATATCATAAGTGATGGAGGGACTGTTTGGATTCATCCTTTTCAGATGCTCTTCATACATTTTGCAAACACCTGGAAGAGAGACGCAGAACATACTGACAGACTGCAATAAAAATCATTTCCAGCACTTTGGTTCAAAGGAAAATAGCTAAAATACTACAGATAATACTAAACTTCATTTAGTATATGTGTCGCTTTGTCTATGTAACATGGTTCATCAGACTGTAAGGTCAGTAACAACACTACATGTTCATTAAAGGGAGACAGGATGAATGAAAAAGGAGGATACATTTTGAAACTGAACATACAAATACTGACAATCAACCAATTATTTTCAGCATTTTCAGCAAAATGATGACAATAAAATGGTTCAATGGCCTAGTGTGGCCTATCAACACACAGAACACAAACTATTCAAGGACAAAAGAAATGAAATTTCTCAGGAAAATATTAAAATATGTTCAATATATTCTCATACCCAAGTGCATTAAAAAGCATTCAGTTTCTTCATATTCATCTTAAATGATAAATACTTTGTAAACACTTTTTATTGTTTTCTTATTTATTTATACTTTGGGGACACTTTGATGCAATATCTGTTGCCTTGTATGTGCTTTATTAAAATTTTGAAAAAAAAAAAAAAACTTGGTTATTTTATTTTGTTATATTGTATGTTTAGGATCTTATTTATTGGTTTGAATTTGTTTTCAGTATTTGTCTTAGTTCACATTTTTTTATTGTAAAGTACTTTGTAACTTGGTTGTGAACGGTACTTTAAAAAGAAAGTTATTGTTACTATTATTATTACCATTATCACTACTACACAACCCTATTAGTACGCTTAAAGGTTAACTTTGGTGATTAATTTCTCTTTCTCATAGACAAATACAATATAATGTTTTGATCCTAATGCTCTGACTGATTTTGCTTATTCCTGGTAACCAGAGCTCCATATACACTATATTGCCAAAAGTATTGGCCCACCCTTTTAAATAATTGCATTTAGGTGTTCCAATCACTTCCATGGCCACAGGTGTATAAAATCAAGCACCTAGGCATGGAGACTGCTTCTACAAACATTTGTGAAAGAATGGGTCGCTCTCAGGAGCTCAGTGAATTCAAGCGTGGTACCATGATAGGTGGCCATCTGTGCAGTAAGTCCATTTGTGAAATATCCTCGATACTAAATATTCCACGGTCAACTGTTCGTGTTATTATAACAAAGTGGAAGCATTTGGGAACAACAGCAACTCAGCCACAAAGTGGTAGGCCACGTAAAATCACAGAGCAGGGTCAGCGGATGCTGAGGAGCACAGTGCACAGAAATCACCAACTTTCTGCAGAGTCAATAGCTACAGACCTCCAGACTTGGTGTGGCCTTCAGATTAGCTCAAGAACAGCGGTAGAGAGCTTCATGGAATGGATTTTCATGGCCAAGCAGCTGCATCCAAGCCTTTAATCACCAAGTGCAATGTAGTGGTGTAAAGCACGCCACCACTGAACTCGAGAGCAGTAGAGACGTATTCTCTGGAGTGACCAATCGCGCTTCTCTGTCTTGAAATCCCATGGACAAGTCTGGGTTTGGCGGTTGCCAGGAGAACGGTACTTTCCTGACTGCATTGTGCCAAGTATAAAGTTTGGTGGAGGGGGGATTATGGAGGGGGGTTGTTTTTCAGGGGTTGGGCTTGGCCCCTTAGTTCCAGTGAAAGGAACTCTTAATGCTTCAGCATACCAAGACATTTTGGACAATTTCATGCTCCCAACTGGGAACAGTTTGGGGATGGCCCCTTCCTGTTCCAACATGACTGCACACCAGTGCACAAAGCAAGGTCAATAAAGACATGGATGAGCCAGTTTGGTGTGGAGGAACTTGACTGGCCTGCACAGAGTCCTGACCTCAACCCAATAGAACACCTTTGGGATGAATTAGAGTGGAGACTGAGAGCCAGGCCTTTTCATCTAACATCAGTGCCTGACCTCACAAATGAGCTTCTGGAAGAATGGTCAAAACTTCCCATAAACACACTCCTAAACCTTGTGAAAGCCTTCCCAGAAGAGTTGAGGCTGTTATAGCTGCAAATGGTGGGCCAACTCCATATTAAACCCTACGGATTAAGAATGGGATGTTCCAATACTTTTGGCAATATAGTGTAAGTCCAAAACCCATTAAACCACATCACTCGGCCACTTCATTGCTACTTTCAAGAGACTTGAGAGTGACTGCTGAGCTGAGGCTTTGTATACACAGATGTACTTGTCAGCAGGACTAATTTATTGTTAATTTTGGTTATTTAATGGTTATTTGTTGACTTTAACAGAAATTACTGAAGTTATCCTTTAGTTGAGTGTATGTAGGTGTAATAGAACACAATGAATAGAATTAAACTGCATGTGTTAATGTCGTTCTGGCCTGAATTTAAACCAAATGTTAAGACATAAACTGCACAGACTCACCTTCCATGCATTCATTCACTGACTCATAGTCAGCATATGTGCGGCCCTCTGGTCTCTTGGTCGGCTGGACGAGCAAAATTGTGTGCGACTGTAAAAAGATTAATAATGTTTAAAGTAAAGCAGTTTCTCACTTTCACACCGAATCACCTGTAGTTGATGGGATGTCTCTGTGCCTTATGCTAATAAAATACGAGTAACCTTCCCCCTCAGACATTTTCTAACAGGAGGTAATGTCCGTCAGTCAGCAGACCACTGACTTTTAACGCCATGGCTATTTTATTTCATTTTGTTTACAAAACGCCAAGCGTACCGTTAATTCATCCATTTTTAGGCTTCACAGTCAAATATGATTGACTTAAATGCTAATATTAAAACTACATTATTATAGCGACAGACGAAACGGCAGAAAATACGTGTTTGACAAGAGTAGTAAACGTTAGCCTCGCAGCCTGCTAGCTTAGCTATGATAGATTAACATGAGCTAATGTGGCTAATGGGTGGGAATTACTACCTCCTAAAATGTGAAACAAAACACGCTTACCATGTTTGTGTTAGCTGCAGGCCCTCTTTGTTCGTTAGGGATGCAAAACTGCAAAAAAATCGTTGTTTACCACCACTCAATTCCCCGTGCGATGGAGCTGTTTGATCAAAAATACTCAAGGAAATGAAGTAAGTCCTTTTCCGGATGTAGAGAGAGGCGCCTTCAGAGTAAAGTTTTGGCTTCAAAATAAAAGCCTGATCTTGAAAACTGCAGTATTGAACTTTTTTTGTTGTTGTTTAGAAGCATTTTGTTGGAGGTGGAAAAAATAGGCAAAATAGCAAACCCATAAATTAAAAACACTCACATAAAAAGTACAAGTACCTTCACTTAAATCTATTTCAAGTGAAAGCATGCAATCATTTGCAAAATATGAAAAAAAAGAGTACATATTATGCACTGCTACAGCTCACTGTGCACCTGCAAGCTGGATATTATGCAGAACAGTCTAAAGCTTGAATTTTCATCCCTACATCAATTCATGTTTTAGTTGATTCATTCTTAAATGCTCTAATTAAAGTTTTTAGTATTTTAGCAGCTTTGCCTTTTAATGTTCTATTGTTATTGTTATCCAGGTTTCTTATTTGTGTGCTTTTATCTTTGATTTGCTTCATTGTCCCAAGGTGAGTTTAAATAAAGGTTGAATGAATGTATGGATATTGGGTTTTTTATTTAATACACAAATGCATACCTAGCATTTTAGTGTTGTAAGTGGTTGATACAGTTAGCAGTAGTTTTAGATCATATTCAAATTGAGTGTGTAAAATCCTAATCTGCAAAGTAGCAAGTGTCCATATGCCTGTCACATGCCTGTAAGTGTATTTGTCTCAGAAATATAACTGGGTATAAGCATGAAGTCAAATAATAAAATAACAAAAATGAGGACCCTCATGTCATCTTTTACATTAAAGCTGTATTTAGCTAATACTTTCATAAATATAGCAAATTTGATCAAGACACTGTAATTGTGATTTATATAAACCAACCAATATTCTAATGAAAGATGTGTCAAATTCAAGTGAAGTGCACTTTTAAAAACACTGCGAGAGCAGATGAAGATAGAGATACATCACAAAGATTTCAAGGTTACCAGAAAGCTGAAAATTTATTGATTAGATCAATGACTTAAGTTGGGTAATCACACTGACATTGTTTTATTTTAGTCCCGGCCCATAAGACAAAATACACAAATTAATATAATGATTGTCACAAAGAATATTCCAAAGATCCAAATATA
>OMNN01096108.1:9993-29446 GCA_900302755.1 Chromis chromis | reverse complement strand
ATAGTAAAAAAAAAAAAAAAAAATAGAACCAATAGCTGTGATTATGTCAGTTATAATGGTTATCTTTGGTCAGGTAATTGTTTCTATAAAGTCAAATATTTAAATGGCAAGTGTTACAATTCATCATTGTCTGTGTCTTCATATATCTAAATATATATATATACTACATTTGTGTACAAATATCATGCGTTTTGTTTCATAGAGGGGCACATTAGCCATCCCATTTATTGGAGGTACTGGTGGTAAACATGGTTATGCCCTTGCTCTCAGAATGGTTCTGAGTAACCCTCTTCTTGGGGTGTCTCGGCGAGGTGTGGCTGCAGGCTCCCTCACCCCACCTGCACACTCTCTTCGACATGCCTCCAGGGACATGAAGTTATTGCCATTGCCTTGGCAGCCTCCGTACCAGAACTCGGTGCATTTGGAAGCACCAGAGTCATAGTAGAACCGGACCTTCCAGGTATCACAGGGGCCCTCATCACGAGGCAGAGAGCACACATTACCAGAAGGTGAAGCAACAGGGGGAGATGGGACCTGCTCAGTGAGGAGAAGAGAAAATAAGAGAGAGTAAATCTTCCTGTATGTCTGGTAAACTTAGCAGATATATATACACGGATCTGCCACAACATTAAACACACTAACTGGTGAGGTAAATTGATCATCTCTCTACAGTGCAACCTTCTACTCAACCTTGGGTCTATATATTCATGTGGATGTTACTTTGACATGAACCATTCACCTCAACACTGTTGCACAATGCACAATCCCCAGACCATTCTCCTGTAGCAGGATAATGCCACACCACAAAAAACTGCTCAGGAAGGGTTTGAGGTACATGGCAATGAACTGAAGGCAGTGAAATGGCTATCAAATTTAGATCTCAATCCAATCCATGAGGTGCACCAGCAAACCACAAGGACCCCATAAATCCACGGGACCCAAAGGATCCATTGCCAGGTCCTCTGTCCATACCTTAATGGGTCAGAGCTATTTTGCCACCACGATGTGAACCTACACAGTATTAGGCAGCAGGTTTTAATGTTGTGGCTGATTTGTACGTATATGTATCAGGTCAAAAGCTATTATTTAGAGGGCAGTTTCTGTTATGAAAATCAAATACTCTTTATTTACCATTTTCAAAATGTCGGTCAACCTGCTAAAGCAACATTTGTGTTGTCGAGGCTGCAATATTCTTTCTTTTGGTTGCTAGTATGGGTAACGCTCCAAAACCAGGATCCTACACCTCCTATAATGCATCTCAATGTCTTAGATAGATAGATTAATTATTGATCCTTTGAAGGAAATTACTTAATTTATTTCCATTAATTAGTCTTCCATTAGACCCTCCCTTCCTAGTAAACACTCACATCTTTCAAACTCAACAAATTTGATTTGTAACTTAGCTCTCTATTAAAAATGTATATGTACATTTTAATTAGTAATTTTAATAAATTCATTGAAATAAGATGGGGAAACAGGTAAGATTCCTACCACAGATGTCTGGTACTCAGGACATCCAGCCCTTCCAAATCCTCGAGCTGGTGTCACTCCATCCAAACAGCAACCAAACCTATGAATAAAAATCATTTTTAAATGTAGGAAACCCTTTTTTTAGTCAATAAGACTCTCATCAATTGATGTCCTATACTGGTTTCAAGGATGGAATGCAGTAAGCATGTTACCTGCTGCGAACACAGTCATCTTGTGGGCAGCCCTGGTGCATGGGTCCAGTCGCAGAGGTGTAACCATCAGGGCAGCAGCCATACAATGACTGCTCACAGTGAGCAGGCACCACACGAGGGTAGGGCTCGTACACCATGTTTGTGTCTGGTCTTTGAGCTAAAGCAAGTAAACACAGACAAGGTCAAACATAATGTTACTGTACATCCCATAGAACTATAAAAATACTATATGTGCTTATCCCTTTTTAGAAGGTTTAAAATTACATGTGGCATGTTTACGGTGGGTATTTTTTAGATTGTGAATAAGGTATTAGAAACAGTAGAGGCTTTGTGTTTGGGAGTGAGGGACAAAAAACAGTGCAATCATGGTCTAGACAGCAGCAATTACAAAATACAGTAAGTGCACGTTTTCTCCATTGCCTGAAGAAATATTCATTCAAAAATAATGTTTGAGCGACAACAACTATAGTAAAATAACTGGCTGCACATTCATTTTTAAAATTCTTTCTGCATCATTTTATTGCTGCTTTGGCTACATGTACTATAAACACATATAAAATAATTACATGCTCAAACATGCAAGGAAAGAGAATAACATTTCCACAACAACATTCTCAACGTACTCTACATACCTGAAGTCTCTGGAACATGGGGCACAAATCCCCTCACGGTGCTTCCAGCCGCCCTTGGGTCCTGCACACTTGGGACCGCTAGAGGTAAACAAGGTTATTAACAACAAAAACGCACAAATAATGACACCAGAAGAGGGTTGTAGACAGTTCAGATTTTGCTCACTTTGTGCTCCAGGGCAAGGCTGTGAGTTGCACGTCTCCACAGAGATGGGTCTGCTAGCTGTTCCACATCGAGAGTCTGGGTAAGGGTTCAAATCTGTATCGAAACAGCTGACTCTCCTCTCTCTCACACCACCACCACAGCTCCTGGTGCACTGGAGAGACAGGATAGGACAGTAATGTGGAGATGAAATGGCATTTTTCGCAGTATAAAAGACCTTTTTTCCCTTCACTTACCAGTCCATACTCTGTCACATGCCAGGTTATGTGCGTGTGGCAGGCAGGTCGGCGGCAGGCCTGGACAGAAGGAGGTCTTGCCAGTCCACTACAGGCATGATCACCCAGACGTTCACCTCCTTGTCCCACACAGTGAACCTCCCTCGTCTGCTGTCCCTCACCACAGGTCACTGAACACTAAATGACATATGCAACAACAAATTCAAATGTTGCCCATCCATGAATTTATCATTTCAATTTTAATGCCAAACAGGAAATCATAGCTCAGACTACTAGTATTGTGTTTGTTGTACCAGTGATTCTTGATACAGTTAAACTTAAAAACAGACTGAAAATTGACCATAAACCTCAGTCCCACCCTTTTTGCAAAATGCAGCAAAAGTGGACATTGATTCGGACGTTTTTGTTGTATTTAACTGTGCTTTGGATTATGGTATAGTAGTAGTAATAGTGTATAATTCTAGGAGAAAAGTTCTCTGCAGTAAGATACAAACCACACTGAAGCTGGACACGCTGTACTCTGCAGCACATGGATGCATGTTGCAGGCCTGCTGACTTGCTGGCCTCTGCAGGCGCTGGGTAATGCAATGCGTCTCTTCCACCACACGGGGGTTAGATGGGTCCTGAACCCAACACTCCACGCTGCGATACTGCATGCCTCCATTGCAGGTGGCAGAGCACTCTCCGTAGACACCAGTTTTGTAGAGGTATGTAAGCGTTCCTCTTGGATGAGGGGCAACAACGACAGGAGCAGCGGAGTGAACAGAGTTAGTGTCGTCATCCAAGCCCATAAACTCTCCATGGGTCAGTATCTGAAAGAAGACAAATGATCAAATAGGTCTGAATTGATCACCCTTCAATAAACCAAGACAATTATGGAAGTGAAGAAGTTGTTTATTGCAGAATCCCAACCTGTAATTCTGCATTGAATAATGTATAAAGTTCAGTGACATGGTTACAAATTCTTGAATCCAATATTCGTTATTTGAAAAGTTTAAGATTTTAGATGAGCACAGATGGTTCTTCCACTTTTATCAAATGAATTTAAAAACAGCCTTCTGGTGCCAAACTCTGCACTTACATTATTGTGTACAGTGAAGCTCAAACGGGATGGGCTTTTAATTGACTTATAGTAAATCAAATCAGTAATTCCTGACGAAATATTCCTGCTACTGAAGGTGCCACAATGTCAGACCGATTGTATGGACAGAACGTATAGAGATTGATAATTTTTTTCTTGAATAAATAGAAACTAACATTTATAAGAAAGCATAAAGACATTAGATAATTTAACAGTTCTACATTTTTTCTGCCAATCTCACCCTGCAGACGCCATCCACACAGATATCAGTGCGACCCACGTAGCACGGTGTCCCATCTACCACTGCAGGTCTCTGTCGGTAGAAGAAATTTTCTCCTCTTGGAACACAGTTCAGTTCACATGGATTGGATGCTGGAATGTTAAAGGCGTCAAAGTCACAAAATGTTATGTGAGTATAATTTGGGCAAGGTTTCTTATATATTCGACCGTTCACAGGACAATGAGGGTCATAAAAAGAACCCAGCCAAAATAATGCTACTCACAGACAGTAATGCCTCTGATCACTGTGTTTATAATGTAAAGGTAACTTTTATTTAATTGAAAAACTTGGTTAATCCTGACACCTCTTTTTCTCCAAGTAGAGTAAAAATGCTTTGTTATGTATTTGTAAGTATTACTTGTTCAAAATACTGATTTCGTGGCTGTACAGTCTATAATAAGTCATGTACCTCCATAATAAGGCACCCATGTGTGGCGTTTTGATTGGAAGTCCGATCTGTCAAACTGGGAGCACTGCTCCTCTCTAAAGTCCCTCGATCCAACTGGGCATTCCTACAATGACAGAAAATATAATTTATATAAAAGACAAGATGCACTATTGCTGAGTGCATTTTTTTTTTTTTTAAAGAAACTTAAGGATAATTACATGTGTATTACAGGTTCGGAAGGACTTGGAGGATCCTACACAGTTATGTCCTCCATCTGTCCTGCAGGGGAGAGGAGAGAACACAGGCTGAGGAGTTATTATATATAAGATGTAGAAATAATGTAAAATTTGTATTTTGAGTTATAGGTAGGAGCTTTAGTCATTTATTCAAACACATAAGAGTTGATAAAGCTTCTGTACTCCCTGTCCTACCTTGAGGTAATACATTTCCTGGTTCTCATTGCCACTCCTGTGCCACAGGTTCGGCTGCAGGGCCCGTAGGCTCCGAACTCACCCCAGTAGTCATGGGTGGGTCGTGTTAGCTAAAAAACAAAGCGAACAGTACAACTTCTTTTCACTCAGCGTCCAGAACATAAAGTTCTCTCATACACCATATCAGAACTCACCACGAACCACTACGGCACACCAAGAGCATGCTATAGACTCTAAAATAGACGCTGGAACATTTAGCCACAAACCATCTCCTGCATGTTGCATAACATCAGTATAATCCTGCTGTGTGACATACAAACAGCATCACTGCCGTCACGTGTCAGAAAGCAAATACTGAGTTTTTTTTTTCTTTTGAAATTTAGGACATATTTTACTGAGCACATTTCCATCTGTGCTAAATAATTCTATTATTTATACTGACATGCAATTGGTAGAATATTATGAATATTGCTCAAAGTGAGACTCACTGTAAAAGCAGGTACAGCCAGAAGCTGCAGGAGTCCCAGGACTTGCAGGATGTTCATGTTGACCAGATCCAACTGCCGAACAACTGATGAAAATAGCAACTAAATAAGTCAATTTTATGTGCAAATATATTTGTTTAATACAAATAATGATCACATTAGCATATGAATGTGTATCAGGTGATGCAGAAATTCCTTGATACCTCTGATGACTCCTTTCCTAAAGCTTAAAAACTGTAGTAAATGTGCAATATAGATGAAAGCATGCAGATAGCAAACCCATAAGATCTTCCTTTAGTCTTACCTTCTTGAAGTGAATTCCCTGCCACTCGACCAGGAGCACAGAGGGATGTGCACTTCAGTAGGGAAAGTCCTCACTGACACCCAGCTTTCTATCTTCTCACCCTCTCGGCTCAGCAGCACCACAGCCCACCAAGTGTCAGATTTCAACCGCACAGAGACACACAGGTTTTTCTTTGTCCGAAAAGATTTTAACTTCAGTTTCTTACAATAAATATAAGGTGTGATTTTGGTTTGGAGCAGAATGTTCCCTCAGGCTGCGAGATTTATGGTATAGTTTTTCATCGAGATATGTTTCATGGTTTAAGGAATTATAAGAAATATAACAATATAACTGAGAAATGGAATGTATATCAACAACTGGTCCATTGCATAATACAGAAAAAGAAGAGCATATATCAGCACACAACATTTATTCATTGCATATATAAATTGCAAATGCGGAAACAATTATATTCATTGAAATCTTGAATTAAAAAAATACACTAAAGTGTGATTTAGAGTGAAAGAGAACCTAAAGTTTTCCATTGAATGATTTTTTTTTATTTTTTTGCAGGTTACTGACCACTTGATTGTTCCTTTTGCACATCCCATAACCACTAAATACAGCCCAATAAGGCACAGCACGGTGGCTGGTGGGAGGTAAACATCGCTTTAAGTCTTATTTTAGTGTGAAACCACAGTGGAGCATGTCCTGGACGGGGAGAGAGTATGAAAGAATCGGTGAGGAGTAGCATTCCTGTGCCAGAATCTCAGTAAGTTGGAGGAGCCGACCGGGCTGACGAAAGTAAAAATATATACTTACTATCAACACACGACGCCTGAGTGATGGAAAAAAGAACCGATGCATGAGAGTGCTTGTGCTTATGTTGGTGTGTGGGTAGGAAATAAAAAAATTATGGCAGCAGAAGTAAATCTTCAGTTGACACGCAGCACAGACTAGACATCTGGAGGGGCTTGTCATCACCTTTAAGACAGGAGCACATGGCAACAACTCGCACAAAAAGAAATACAACAAATTGTACCTTTAGGTTCAGAATGTTCTACTTTTATTAAATCTACAACAGCCAGTTGATGATTCAGATTTAGGGTTATTTTCGGGAGTTGTTTTATTCCATTGCATGATGATTACTTCACTAAGTTTCATAACAGAGATTCAACAAAACTACAAAATCCTTTTCTGTGAATGTGGTTGTCAGATATAGACTTAAAAAAAGCAATCTGCACAACAAAAACTCAATATAACACCATTCAAACATCTCATTAAAGCATTGTGTCAAACCTCAGCATCTCACCACATCACCAAAAGCCTTCCAAATTGTATCTACAAATCCCAAACCACCACCCCACACAGCCTTGTTTTTCTCCACACACTCTCTCAAACAAAGTCTGCCAGTCACGTTTTGGTCCCTTCAGAGCTGCCTGGTCAGCTTCTGTGCTTGCTTCTCTTTGGCTTCAAAGGCACTCTTGGTGCTGAACAGGTCGTCCACCGTGTCCACGATCTCCTGCATTTCTCGGGACAGCTCAGCGTAGCTCTCCTTGAGCTCCTCCTGCTGCTGCCTCAGGTCCACTGCCGCTCGCAGCAGCTCGGAGGCCTGGTGGCTGCAGTGGCTCCTCAGCTGCTCCACGTCCGACAGCAGGACCCCCATGCTTTTCATCAGCTGCTCCAGACGCTCGGCAGTGACCTCGAACCCCGACGTGTCCAGACTCCTGACATCAGGCATCTCTGGTACCTGGGCCTCAGCTTCTGCTCCTTCCTTTGGATCTGTCTCCATCTTCCTGTTTACTCAGCCTCCTGATACTCAAGTCAGTAAAACAGATATCAGAAGGAAAAGGGAGTCATTTAGCTGCAGGGAATGATTATAAAGGATCAAAGGTTTCCAATATTGAGCAAAGAAAAGCTAAAGAAGTAGAGTTGCTCCGACACCGTTTGTCCCTCTCAGCTGGTAAAGAGTTTAAGCTCCTCGCAGGAGGTGAAAAATGCACTTCCGACTAATCTCCTCCGCTTGTGCACCTGCTTGTGTAGTGCATGTGTGTACAGTGTGTGTGTTTGTGTGCCCAGGTGCCCTTTCACTGACATGTGCTGTCCTGTAATCCAGTTAGGGCAGCTATCCCAAGCTATACCCTCCCCAGTCCAGACCGCTGCAGGCTGGGATGAGCAGCAGACGGGACATAAGTGGCTCTTCCCTCCCCCCGAAACCAATTCACTACCTTGGCTGTGTGACCAGACAGATTAACCCTGTCCTTGTGTACTCATCTCTGGGCGGCCTTGACACATACATGCACACATTATATGCACTATATAATCTCTCTTCTCCTATGTACTGAGGTAAGTAGTAAGACGAGTCAGTTTGAGATGGATGTAGAGGGGATGCATGGATATGAAGATGGTTACAGCTGTAGTGAGAGAGATCTATTTTTAGAATAGAATGAAATTAAGCAGTCGCAATCAGACATTTTTAAAAGTACTATAGGAAATGTGCAAATATAAAATATGTTGTTATTTTAAAGATAGCTTATTTGGTATATTAGGAATTATAAAAAGAGTAGTGTAACTGATGATGTACTTCTGGATATTTGCTGAACAGTTGTGAAGAACTATGGCTTAAGTAGCGCATAAATTACATACAAGGTGCAGCTGTATGTAAACATATGTAAATGTGTAGTTTCAGTAAATAAATTCAGAGGTAGTAGTTTAGTAAGTAACTAAGATAAAATGACTACTCCATTCTCACTTTTCTGCTGCTTTGTATGATTATCCCACAGAAATAGCTGAAGGGTAAATTAAGTGCTTTTGCCTATTATACATGCTGCTTTATACAAGTCTTCATGCTGAATATATGATAAGTTTATGTGAGAATATGTGTGACATGATGCCGTCTGATGGTTCATTTAGTAAAGTATGCTTCACTATGAAAAAGAATACTAGCATTGCATAGCAAAGAGTTATATTTGACAGAAAAATAGGACCTGCTAATGACATGTGGCTCAAGCAATACCCAGTATAAATGTACATTTGGTTTAAGCAAGTTGCAGTTAGGTTAGTTAGTCAGTTGATGGCAAAATTCACAGGTTGACAAGCATGTTAAAGGGCTGGCAAACACATGCCCTTTAAATGGCTGTAAAGATAAGGAGTCAACACGATGACCTCACCACCCTTAATCTCTTATCAAAACCAGACAACTTGCTCTGAGAGGCCAGTGTGAAGGGGAAGACTCGCCTTATTCTGAGAGTGGTGCAAACATTAGCTGTAGCATAGGATTAGTAAGGGATAATTCATTAGGGACACACGCTTCGAGTCACTAAACACAAATTTAAATGAAAGAACTGATGCATTTATTAGTTGCAGCAATTATTTTGTTATAAATTGTTATACATACAATACAAGCACAATTATGGTGTTAGAAGACAACAAAAAAATATAGAATATAGTCTTTTTGTATTTAACAACAATGCAAAGACACTTAACACCATCGTAAGCATACAATTTCATATTTGTTTCATGTGTTGGAATCATAGACTGTAGGAAAAATAGTTCAGTATTAAAGAAATGGCAGGTAATTGCTGATATTTTACATATAAACAACACAGGTTTAGTTGACAAAGCAAAACCCCAATAACAATGAGTTCAAATGGTAGAAGGAAGCAAAAGCAAAAAGATTCGCATCAGTTCTTCACTTAAAACGTAAAGCAACATCAGGTATTAGTAGCAAAATAAAACAGTGCATAGATGCACTGTTTATTTCACGGAGCAAAATATGTGCATAGTGCATAAAAGTGCATATCATAAACAAAATACAGACAAAAACAGGTAATGATATAATTTCCAACAGGCAAAAAATAAGAAAAAAATCTCTTACTTGTTTCTGTAGCTATTTTCTGGGATGTTTCAGTATGTAAACTGAAGATAATGTAGATTGTGTGTGGAACATGTATCCTGTTCAGAGCACAGTGGGTTTGCCCTCCTCACAGGAGATATAGTCACTGTGACGATGGTCATCAATCATGTTGCTATTTTTGACTGAACCCAAAATGCTACTGATCAGCAATAAACACTGACAATTCAGGCGCTGTAGAGCAAGACTCTCTATGATAAAGGTGATGAAATTATTGTGTTACTTTCTTTATTCACTTTATTTTCTTTTTTCCCTTTAATTTGTCACTCCTATTTATTCAGTGGGCCAGTTATGCTGAGATGTGCATTTTCTTGGCATAGTTCTGGTCCATTTCACCCCTTTAGAGGTAAGGGTCACTGCAGGTCAAACATTTATACTCTAATGGGACTGTAATATATATGTATATATATATATATATATATATGAAAAGGTGCCCTCCTTCAGTACAACGCCTTCTTTCTTTTAATATATACAGTATATATGTGTGTGTATTTAGAATATCATTATAATATGTACACAGGAGTTAAATGAAACCTGTTATTTATGCATCAGATGAACCATATTCCTAAATATTTAATGTTGCTCTGACTATAATTGCAACATCAATGTTACATAATACATATAGAAATAACCTTAGGTTTTTTTTGTGTGATTAGTGCCAATTATTTGTGAGGCTAAAAGAGATTAAAACTTTACTTTTTTATCATTGATATTTAAGGTAAATACATAAAAATCATGTCAAAGCGGCAGGGATGCTTAGGCTAAGACTTCAAGCTAGCCAGCTAATGCTACTGCAAGCTAATATAGCTTTAATTTGAGCTAATGTAGTAGCTGAAATTAAAGCTAAAAAGGCTAAAGTCAGCAAGTTAGCGTTTTAGAAATGTATACTTTTTATTTTTTTTATTTTTTACTCCTAATTAGCTATTGTGTTACTGCATTAAATGATGGTGTGCATAAATTATCAGAAATTTAGCATTAGCAAGGCTAAAGTACTGAAAATGATTGATGTCCATGGGGCTTCTTGCCTTAAAAGTCCTACTCTGACATGTTCACTTATTACAGACAAAGTATTTGTTATTTTTTCTTTAAATTATTGCATAACCCTGCACATGACTCTCATGTAAACAGTACAAAACAGCTTTTACATGTATATCCTTAAAAAGAAACGACAGAGGCTTATTTTGTACGTTTAAAATGTTACAACTAGACTTAAAACTACTTTTTTTCCCTCACCCTAGTAAATGATTATATAATATTATTTCAATACTATTTGAAGATCAGTAAGGCCACTATCATGCAAGGAAAGACCTGAAATGAAAATTGACTATATCTAAGTAACTGGTAGATGCAGGCCTGATATCATTTAAAATCTACATTGTTGAGAGTTTGGATAATTTAATGTCTCATGGCTATTAAAAATGACTGATAAGTTTAAGAGTGGCTGTTGTCTAAAGCATAAAAGGGACATTTTTCCACCACTGTTCAGACACTAATAATATATGAAGCAAAGTTTGTGTACTTCCTCAATGTCTCCACATGGGGGCAGCCTTATAATTCTGTTTGCAGGGGGAGATGTTTGAGCTTTATTGTTCCTACATGTATTAAGTTTATCACCTGCTGCCAATCTTCTGTGTGCTTTATTTGCTTTCCTTTAAGATTGTGAATATATGATCTTTTAATGATTTGCTTTAGCTTAAAGTCGCAGGTGCTTGTAAATCCTATAAGAGGCCCGTGTGTACGTCTCAATGAGCTCCAACACATGTGACCATTTAGGTGCCAATATGTGTATTCATGTGTGTTTTCTATACATGCGAGTGCCGTGTGGGGGGTTCAGGAGTATGGATTATTTTTGCCTTGGCTTGTATTCAAAGAGAGCAGCCGAGCGTGAGGCAGGGAGGAGAAAGGGGGCATTGTTGTGGTCCAGATGAGTGTCAGAAGTGCTTCAGAAAATAGATTCACTCATAGGGGGTTTAACAGAAACACACTTGCAACAACCGCCTGACCCTTAAGACTATATGACCATGCTTGAACCCCTTTCACAAAGGAGAATAAACGTATCAATTTGCATGGTCTGGCGTTTGTATGTGGCTTACGCTTGCCGTAATAGTAGTAGTAAAGGAAGTGCTGGAGAAAAATAGACAAGAAAGTGAATGAAAAGTGCAATTTGAAGCATCAGGTGGTTGAGACTGATCAAGTATATACAGTGTAGATGTAAACTTCATGCAGGTAAATACAGTCCAGTAAGTTACTTCGCAGTAACTTTAGTTTCAATCTTCCTGTCCCTGTCTGTGTCCTTATCTTTTATTTCTTTGTCCTACACAAACAATCTCCACCCAGACATCTGGTTTGTCTCTGTAAAATGCTCTCAGACAACCGCCCATCATCACTGCTCATAACTGTTGTATGATTTACTCTCAGAATGCATAAAAAAGCTCTGTGTCACCGAATGAATGGGAGAGTTATGGCCTCACATGCTGCCTCAGTCCTCAGGGCCCAGAGGGGGGACCAGGGTCCTGCCGCAATGTCTTTACCCTCAGTACTGTTACACTATTTATGGACTCTCCTTCGGTTTGCATAGGGCCCAAGATTTATTGCTCTCCATCTGGTGTTGTGGGAGTATTGTTGTTGATACTCGAGACATGGAGATGTGGATGGAGTCTCTCTGCAGTGATGGTCATGGGTGGAACCATGGGGATTAGTGTGTTTTTGAAGGGGGTCAGTTGTGTGTGGGATGTAGGCTTGGGACTGTCAGTTTGCGTAATAAAGTGTGTGTTCGTAGATCTGGGAAGCAGCTGAAGCTTTCAAAGGTAAAGAGACAGAAAGGCTTGAAAAGGCATTTATGAAGGAAATTCAAATCAGTTCAAATGCTTGAAATTATCTTTGAAACGAAAAAAAGACTTAGAGGTGGTGCACCAAATTCTTATTTGACATAAAGTTTCCTCAAAAGTCCCTCTGAGACAGATAGACTCCTACAAGATAAAGCAACTTAATTTATTAAGTACTTTAGCATTTCAAAATGCTTTATATACTGCAAAAACATATCAAAGCTGCACTATCAAATATTTTTACATTAACATTGGATCAAATGACTATGTGCAATGTGAAAGGGGTCACTTACAGTCATAAAAACACTTCACCTGAGTCACCAGAGCATTTTGACATCTTTTAGCTTATTGTTTGGTTTTATAGCCCTTGACTTTACTTTTGACTCACTTTTATTTCATTCTCATCTTTTCTATTTTTCCATCACAGGCAGTTGTTTTCCAGTTCACTACCTGCCTATCACTATACATTAGACAAAGTTAGTAATAGATCGTAAAAATAAAAAATAAAAAAAGTCTCTTGGTAGAGACAAAAATGGAGCAAAAAAGAGAGTGAATATTGGACTTGTGAAGTTTCCTTAAACGAGACTCTAAATTAATACTTACTTAACACTTTGCTCTGTGCCTGCTGGATGTGTGAATAGGCAAGACAATAATAATATTTATAAAATATATTATATGAAAAAAAACTAAAGCAGAGGAGAAGAAGAAGAAGAAAAGGACAGTTGTTTCCTTCTGCCACCCTAACTGGGACATTGTCAGTATGCCCCTACATCTTTCAGAAGAACACAATTGTCTATGCAAAAACAACAGCATAACAATCAGAGTTAAGTGCTAAACATATATCTGTGCATATTTCTGGTGAGAAACACATGCCACCATGCCTTGTTTGGATGTACAACCCTCTGCAATCATGTCTCAGATGAAAGACTAGTTGTTGCTGGTATTGTCTATCTTTATATCTACAGAATGATGAAATGACACAAAGGTTTTGTGGATGAAATGGATCAGACCAAAACATGTCCTTCAATACAAGGCAGTTTTTGCTTTAGAGATTTGGAAGGTATTTCTATTCAAAATGCAGTTTCTTTCAAATGTCAGTCACTCTAGAAAGGAGTGTCAGCTAAATCCCTTAAAAAAAGAATGACTTAATGCCTTTTGAGATTATGCCATTGTAGAAAAAGAAGATTTGGTTTTAAAGAAAAAAGTGAAAAATGAAAAACAGCTTAGCAGAGCTCCACCCAGATCTCTCAGATCTGGAACATTTTCCTTGAGACGTTGCCTTTTTCTGGTAAATGGGTGGGATTCCCGATCCCGTCCCTCCAGGGGAGTACAAGTGCATGAATAGCTAATGTTCCAATCAGACCTCCCCCGCTTTCATTCGATGCCAGAGAATTTTGTTCACCGCTGTCTGAGAAACAATGTGAAGTCTCTACTGGTCAGAAACCCAATTCTTCCCAAATGTTGTCTGGAACGGGGAACTTTAAATATTTGCCTACGGATCTGGCCCAGATTGTGAAAATGTGCGATGACCTCATCTCACTGGTATGGTGTTGGTTGTGTTTTACCATAAATAGAATGTATAAAACCATCTGTCAACATGAGACCTGATCAGTGGACCATGCTAGAGCAAACTGTGGTGGTCCTGATTGAAGACCTTGGTGGATAAGCAGGAGTATCCTTGTCAAATTGCAGGGATGTAATTTAAGGTGGAATGCATCACTTTGACCTTCTCATGACTCGTGCCCATTATGAATGTCTAATGTGTCCAGAGTGTCTGTCGAGTGAAGCGTTTGGGCCTGTTTCATGATAAGTGATACATCTGACATTGATCTGCTCACCGGCCCAGAGAGCTCCATTGTCGGGGCTCCTGCTGCACCTGATGTGAGCTGCCTGCCAGCGCTACACTCCCTTAACAGAGCTCTAATTGTTTTATGCTCCTTCTACATTCTTGGGCCCGCAGCTTCACCTCAGTGTACGCTCGCACACATGTGCTCGCACACACATACCACAGGAACACTCATCGGACATTATTTTCTCTTTCCAATGAAGTGTTACGCTTGGCTTGCAGTACTAACAAACACAAGCATGTGGGAATGTGGCCTTTTCAGGAATCGCTGGCCCTAAAGTGAAACCACATTTTTATCCAAGAGTTCAGCAAAGAGGGACATTTAACTAAAATGAAAACTTCAGCTCACCTGAATCTTACTTCTGCAATAGGATTTGTATATGTAATGCATACACCGATCAGCCACAACCTTAGGACCACTGACAGGTGAAGTGAATAACATTGATCATGTTGGTACTATGTGGTGTTCTGCTGGAAAACCTTGGATTTTGGCATCCGTGTTGATGAGACTTAGACACCCAAATAAACATTGTCCCAGAAACAAGCACACTCCCTCATGCAAATGGCAACCCTAAATGTCAGTGGCCTACCCCCGCAGGAAAATGCACCCCACCACATGGCAAAAACATCAATCAATCAGGAACATCATGAGGAACATGACAATCGCCCAAGATGTTGATTTGACCTCCAAACTTCCTAGACCCCATTCTGATCAAGCATCAACAGGATGCAGTGGAACAAGTTTGATTGACAGAGGCCCCACTGCACAACCCAGAGTACCCAGACCCCAACGGACACCCTGAGAGGTCCTCTTGTCCATGTCCAATGGTTCAGAGCATTTTTGACCACATAAGGGGGGCCATCACAATATTAGGCAGGTGGTCATAATGTTATGCCTGATTGGTGTATATTGTATATCTACTTGCAACTAATTTTCATTTGTGGCAGGTGCCAATGATTTGTAAGCATTTTCACCACGGAGAGATTCTTTTGCTTGTTTGTTTCATTTGTTTAAATAACTGTCACATGCTTATATATGTCATACAATTCATAAAGAGGCAAAGATTTGAGGAAGATTTGAAAAAATTGATCATCTAGCGACACCTCATATTTATCTTGTGTCACCTTTTGGTGTATAGTTGACTGAATATTGGGAAATATTTGTTCTTACCCAACAGATGAATTAAAATTTCCATTCACATTTCCCATAACTACACCACACTTGCATCAGCTGTTTGATAAATGTTTTTGTCTGATATGTGCTGCCATGTTTTTCTTTTTTTGGATACATTCTGCTGTCTCTGCCAGGACCTCATTTCCTTATATTCGGGATGGGAAACGGGTTTGAGGCACGGGGGAAATCTGGTGAGCCTCTGCTCCTCTCACAGCTAATTAGTGTGTGAACTAATTGCGCGGCTAACTTTAGCAAAGCGGCAGCCTAGTTCCATCTGTCCGCTATCTATAAAGTAGGGAGGGAGATGGAGCGGAGCCTGCTGGTGACATTTGAGCTCCTTTTAGAATTTTCTAACAAGAACTTTCACCTGGGGAGCCTCGAAGCGGGTCCAGTCTTCTACAGATGATCTTTTGTCAGATTTGACAGTGCAATAAAAGGAGATGTTTTACCAATGACGACAGCTGTGCATCTGGTTTACATACACTCAAGATTTCAAACACCAAGTACATACAGACTAAATTCTCTGAAACATTCTGTGCATTAATCAGACTGTCAGATATCTGATGTCTTAAACGAATAGGTATCTCTTTCTGATAAGACATTTCTGAAGGGTTTTTGAGCTGAAAGTAATGGATTTATGGTGGACAAACCATTAAATAATGAAAAAAGGTAAATGGGAACAACTTCTTGACTGCTAGACTGCGGAAAATCTTGCTCCATTATGACACCTGGCTTGTCTTTTTAGATAGTTTTTCTGTGTTTTTGATGTCTTCTGAGTAAACAGCAGATCTTGCTGTGAACATTTTTCATTGGAAGGTCTTTCTGCAGAGGCAATAATTCCTTTGCAAATGATGTTGAACATGTGTTTGAATGCTGTGACCATCACAATCTTTATTTCTCTCTATTGTATTTAGTAGAAATTTATTTTAAAAATTGACAAATACATCCAAAACCTTTAACTTCTGCTCCTAAAATCATGTCTTTGTTTAGATATATTGCAGTTTTTGAATCATTTATGATTTTGTTGGCATTTTTCTTACAACTGTGTAAGTCCACAGCATTTGTCACTCATAAGCTTGTGTACCAAAATCAGTAAAGCTCATCAATCCTCCACCGAAACTTCACTTGATGAGGTTTCACATGTATTCTCATATTCACAGCCAGATAATAATGCTTCTTGTTTACAGCTTTAAACACTGCTCTCTTTGTGGCAGACGAAACCAAAGTTTGTCTGAGGTGAGTCAGAGGCTCCTGAGGTTTGATGACCTCGACTTCCCCTGATTGCTCTCTCAAGGTTGAGGCTGATGGAGGAAACAGACTCCCATTACAAACATTACAAACAGACCCCAGCCTGCCACCTCTCCTTCCTTCTGCTGAGAGGGTCTTGACAGCCGGAGTGTTTGTGGTTAAGTGGGTGGATGGAGGAGTTCTCCTCTGATTCCTCTATGATCTGTGTGCAGGAGTTGACAGGAGGGGGAAAGGTGAAGCAAGATATGAGTGATGGATGCAAAGTCAAGGTAGGTATCAGTTTTCTGGAGCAACTCATACAGGGGTGGCAACTTGAAAAAAATGGTGCACAGTCATCTTATTACCATGTAAAGGTATGAGAGAGTGGTACCTAGTTTAAAAATGTCCCTACCAGGTGCTAAATGAACTTTTTAAAGAGCGCTATAAGGGAGATCAGAGATCAAGGGGTGTGTCCCTAGAAGGACACTAGAAGAGCCAAGACATTCTGTAAATTCTAAAAAGTCCTAGTATCCTCTCTTGATCTGGATCTACACAAAAATCTAACTGGTTTTCCCTTTGACCACGCTCCACCTCTGCAACGGGTTTCATGAATATTGGATGGGCACTTTTTGCATAACCCCGCTGACAGACAGATAATCGGACAATTATGAAAACTTAACTTCCTATGCTGATGTAAAAACAGAGATAAATGTTCTGTTTGGGGTTCTAGTCCATATTTAAAGAAGCAGTGTGCAGGATTTAGTGGCACCTAGCAGTGAACTGAATACTGCTAGCTTCTCTCTCCCCTTACAAACATGTAGGACTTACAGGGGCCACTATAAATGTGACAAAAGGCCCACTTTACAAAACATGGTGGTGCAACATGGGAGTCTCCTTCATTCTAATGAAAACATGAGTCTTAGCTTCAGGGGACTTTAAACTAATGAAAACATAATAAATATTATCCGCCAATAGATCCCAGTAAATCCTACACACTGGACCTTTAGCAGCTCCAAAGCATGCTCAGCCTTTTCTATCAGCGTGACCCCTCATGAACTTTGATAACTTTATAAGAACTACCTCTAAACATGGTTTTGTACTGGTTATATGTTTGAAAAGTCTACTAGAAATAACCCATCTGTAAAATACGGTTAAATATAAAGGATGTGCTTCATATCTGAGATTAGAGTTGACAGTTTCTCCCAAATCTGTCAATTGAGATTTAAGTTATCAGAGTTTTTAAATGGTTCATTTACAAGAGCAGAGAGTATTGATCTGAGTCATAACTTCACTAAACTGGAGAAAACATCTAGAACATTTCCCTGTCTGTGACTCTTTCAAACAGAAGTAATATGTATAATGTTATAATGTATAATGTTTATTATTAGATAGCACACGTAACCTTTAAAACATGGCAAATATAGGTTTTAAAACAGTCTTAGGAAAATAGGGAAAATAAGGGGAAAAGAATAGATTTAGTCGTTATTATTATTATTATTATGTGGGACCCTAAGCAATGAGCAGGTAAAGCCAGTGTCAACTAAACACAAGGAGGGAATGGACATAAGAATAAAGCAACAGAGATGAAAAAGAGAGCTCCCCTTGTTTCTAAATGGATTTGCTGCAATGAGATCTGAGAGAAATGAGGAATCTCGGTCTTGGCTGATAAAGATTGTCTTATACAAGTGTTCATTATTCATTTTGTGACTGCTGTTCTTTTGACATATTAGTCTCAATCAATGAATGGATTAAACTGTAGACAAGCACTCACTTTACCCAATGACATCATCCGCTGTGGACAACAGGGCACCAGGTGATTATGTAATGAAAATTGTTAAAAATAGAAGAAAAGGATGGACACACCTCACATGATCCATTTTCCCCTGTGAGCTGACAGTGATCTGCAGAAGCGTTTCTCTGCTGAAAGTCTGACCCTTTAGATTATGTATCCGCAGGTGTGTCTGTGCTCCTCTTTCTTACGCTGGCGCCTTTTGCATAACACCTTGAGTCAGGAATCTTTTCACCAATCATCTTCCAGGGTTGGTTATGCAACCGGCGTGGGCAGTATGTTCCTGATTGTAAATCTGATGCAAATTACCGCCTCATAAGGAAGGAACAACTGACCACAGAGGACTTCATGTAACACGTTGGGAACATTATCTGATTAACCTCCTGATACCATGACACTCATTTTATCATCATTTTAACCACCTGCTTCTGCATCTAGCCTCATTCTTAGTAGGCTAGAAGGAAAAGAGTTTCATTGTTGTTGAGTGAAGAACAATAAAATATGGGAGTGTTTCCTGAGAATTTTGTATGAGTCTGGAGAGGAGCGATGACAGAAACACAGTAGTTTCTTCTTGGGCTGATTAGATAGCAGCTTGCATGAATATACACATTGTTGGTCCTCTCTAATTTTGGATGAAAAGCTTTTACACAGCAGTACCCCTCCTAAACCCCAAATAAGTTTATTTTAATTTGTGTTACTGCATTTATACTTTTGCATAATCTACCTCTATCAACTTTGTTGACATCCAAATGTAGGCAAAAACGCAAAAACATAAGGAGTGGGCATCCAAATACAAGTAACATACTGACTTGGATTTCATAAATTGCAAGTATATTGTTCAAATAGTACTAAAATTCACACAACAAGATAATTATTCATATAATTTGTTGATTTCTATTAGAATTAGAATGTAGAAAATATCAAATAAATAATAATATACTGCTGCTAGTCTCTGTTTCATCTTTTATTTTGAAAATACTTGAATTAAATGCTATAACTTTAGATTAAAATGGACACAGGT
>OMNN01096107.1:0-12270 GCA_900302755.1 Chromis chromis | reverse complement strand
ATCTCCAAACATTTGGTTACCTGGGTAACTTCCTCTCTCTTTCAAACTTTGCTTAGTATCTCACTATGGGAGGCGTCCAAAGTGAGATACTAAGCAAAGATTGAAAGAGACGTTTTTGCTGGAATCGTTACCGTTTCTATAAGTGCCTCTCTACTGCTGCTTTCCCTAAGGCTTAATCCTCGGCCTCTTTCCATGACTATACCCCCATCGCAGTGACTCCATTTTAAAAATCTACCATTTACTTTAACTGCTGTAACTCTATAGTCGTTGCCCTTTAGCAATCCAGGCTTGAACGACCACGTTTCCTGCAGTAAGAGCTCCTATGCTTTGAAGCAGTTTGCCAGTGAAACGCAGGGAAGATGAGTCAAAACCTTTTATAGGCAGGGGTGGAGAATTCTGGTCCTCGAAAGTAAAAATTCCTGCATGTTTTAGATGTGTCCCTCTTCCAACACACCTGATTCAAATGATCAGCTCATCATCAAGCTCTGCAGAAGCCTGATAACGATCCTGATCATTTGAATCAGGTGTGTTGGAAGAGGGAAACATCTAAAACATGCTGGTTTGTGGCTCTCGAGGACCAAGGTTGTCCACCCCTGTTCTAGTACATGTGTTTTGTTTTTTTAAGTCGCCTTGATGAAACAACATTTAATCAAGTACAAGTCATATACAATGCATGTTGTTGAAAACAGTGGAAATAAATGGTTATTTTTGACTCATTATTATCTTGTATTTCAAGTAAAGCTCTATTTACACTACAGTGCATGTCTACTGCTAAATAAAATGTTCTCCTATCCTATTTTTGCACACTAAATATTTTAATAAGAATGAAAACTACTGCAGTTGCTTATTATCTCACATTACTTTAATAAAATGTTTCCAGTCTCATTGCAGTTGATTACAGGAATGTTTGACTCATTTCTGTGCTTCCTGTCTGAAAAGTTCACAAGTGCATGAGCTGATAGGCTTCCATACGAAGTACATGAATGTGCAGATATTACACATATTTTAGTAACAAAGCTATAAAACCTCTGTCTTCAGGTAGTGCTGTGTCCTATGCTTCACCTGAGGGCTGTTTGGCACGCTGGGTGGCCGCCGGTCAAAGTCTCCCATGCACACAGCAACAAAGAACAGGGTTCCTCCGATGACCAGGGCCAAACCTCCGAACCATCCGGAGAACATTGCCTCCCCATACTCCCACCGTGGCATCACATCAGGAAACCCCTCGTCCCAGAACTCCACCACAGTCGTGTAGGCCACGACAGAGACAGGAACCAGGGTGGTGACCCCCGACACCCAGGACAGCACCCCGCTGAAGATCAAGAGTCCTCTCTTCACGCCAGGTTGCCCCATGCACACATCAACCCCCTCCAGACCGGGGAAGGCAGCCAGCACAGCTAAACCTCCAGTACCCACAGACACTGACATGAGCACCCTGGATATCTGCAGGTCCATCGGCAGTCCCAGGATGGAGTCATAGGCCTTACACTGGATCCCCACCTCCTCCGTGTAGAGGCAGGTGTGAAACAGCCCAGAGAACCAGTTCTCCACCTCATTCAGATCAGAGTTCATCGTTTTCCAAAAGGGAAGGAAGGTGGTGACCAGAGACGTGATTAAGCCCCCAACCGTCACAAAGAGTGCAGTCCTTTGCATCATTTTAGTTGTTAGAAAAACCATCTTCTGCTTCCAAATGCAGTGATTCCACTGTTCAGGTCTATGTAACAGGAGTGGCTCAGTAGCCCGTCCCACCTGCTGGACAGACCTGGACAGCCCACTACTGCAGCCTCCTTAATAAAATGCACCCGATAAGTGGGAGATAATCCAGGACTGAGGCATGACAACAGACGTACTGTTGTGTTTCAGTGTTCAATGTCATCACAGTGAACAATGAACTCTGTTTTTAGATGAAACCAGATACGTCCAGTGGGATTCTGGGCTGTGTGTGTGTACAAGTGGACTTAAATGAATGAAACATGAGCAAGCTGGGCATTGGGGGCACACACACACAGAAACGAAGAAGAAATAAAAGCTACCCCAGGCAAGAGTATAATGGGTTGTTTCTGTGTGGCTGTGAAAATCAGTCCATCTTTCAAAGTTGTAATTACTTCAGATGACTTCTTTTTCACCAGAGTCACTGGAGAGACTTTGGCATTCTTTTAATTAAGACATTTACACTCTAAAGAAATCAGAGGGGGAGCTTTTGATTTGCCAAGTGTCTCAAATATCTGGACTATGAATAGCACTTTGTGCTCGCTGCAACGGTCCTTACAACAGTCCAAAAGAGTCCAACACTTTGTGAATTCCACTGTGGGTCCTTAAAGATCTTGCAGTTTGACTGCCAGCTCACAGAAAACCCAATCTACTGCCTCAGCATTTAGGTCAAACCTTTTTCTCTGTCCCATGAATAAAATTTACTTAAAAAAAAAAAAGCAACTTATTTATTCACAAAATGCAACATAGTCTCTATTCTCCATTTTATTCGAGTCATACTGGGTGTTTAAAGCTGGCCTATCTGCCTCGAATGCTTTAAACATGCAAGTATACTGCAATTTATTTTACAAGACTAACCTATTAAATTTGAAGTTAGCTCACTAGGGAACGTTAAAATCTCTGCAAATGCAAAACCTTGCAGAAGCAAAAGGAGTTCACCCAAACCAAGGAGCATTGTCTGACCTTATCATCTGCAGATCTGTGGAAACTGAAACCACTGACGGACGCGGCTAATTTGATGAAAGGTCAAGGCTTAACCTTCAGCTTTTTCACATAGAGCATAAGTTACAACAGCTTTAGCTTATGACAATGGTCTGTTAAGAATTCCACATTTGTACCAGTATGAAAATATCTGACAAATCCACTGTAATTATAGCAATGTTCTGAAGAAAACATCCGTTCCTATTTTAATCTAAACTGTCATAAATATACAAAGCAGGGGTAACAAATGTATTTATAAATCTATAATCTCTTTTGTCCTCTTTCACACTTCACTTTTCTATTACCGTCTTATTTTGCTATTCTGTTTTTTTGTTTCAATTGTGTAAAGCAATCTATAATATAAGTGCTATACAATTAAAGTCTGATTGACTGACTGATGGATTGATGGAACTGGACTACTGAGGGGGTCGTGGCATTTAGATGAAATTGCATAAAGCCAGTGGAGCCTGTGACTGCTCTCTAGCTTTATGCTGAAGCTTATATAATGTAGGTATCTGGTCTTTGCTTTTGTGAGGATTGAAAGGCAGTTTAAATGAAAACGGACGGCTAAAGAAGCATGCTGGGCTTTCTAAGAAAATGAGACATTTGTATGGGTTTAAAGTGAGAGCAGCCTCCACTGGTTCTGCATTTCACAAGAGGCACAAGAGTTCAGAGTGCAGGAGGGACCATAAAGGCTCAGTGCAACATGACTTGTTTTGTAGGAGAAGATTTATTAAGGCTTTAAATACATGGACCCCATGTGGGTAATTATTCAATAACAGCATACTGATGTCACTAAATACATGTTTCTATATTGTATGGCTAAAGAGAAGTTGTCTGTTAGTAATTTAGGAGGTGATTAGTATTACAAATATGTGTGCCAATGACATTAACATTAAACAAAACAAATAGCTTTTGTAATCATTTGGATTCCTTATAATGTTTAATCCAGGCTTGTTAATTGTGTCACAGTTGAGAGTAACACAGTGATGTATACAGATTTAGATAAATATGTAATGGTATATTCTGATTACACTGTATTTAGATGACTGAGAACAGATCTGAGATACATTTCTAGTGTCACATATATAGACTCTTACAGTAAACTGCATATCAATTAAAAAAGTAATACTGAGCAGAATAAAACCTTGCAAAAGTTTAGTTCTGTGTATTCATAATAAATAAAAGACAAATTAAACTAAAAAGGGAATTTTACATCATTTAACAATACTAACAACGCCAGAATCTGGTTTCTTCACTGGTTTGACTTCTCGCTGAGATGCAGAGGGAGATACATGAACATGTTATTACAATGTGGATAAAAGGCATCTATTGTATGGAGGTGTGAGACATGCAAAGCCCAACAGAAACAAAAGTACTGCGTGTTGGGGAGGAGGGAATGACTAGAAGTAGGTGCAGCAGAGATTTATGGCTTCTGTGAGAGGAGAAAAGAGTCCGGCTCTCGGAGTCATCCTAAATATCGGAGCCCATCTCGGCACACTGTTTGTCTGATATGTGTGTGGCTAGGGACTCAATGATGTCCAACAACAGCAGCTGGCTGAGAGACCGCAGGTTGGGGAGCTTGGATACCTTTGGGAGGGGAGGAGAACAAAAAAAGAAAAGGAAAAAATGAGCCATAAATTAAGACAGGACAATGAGTCAATCAGAGCAAAATGGGGAATAAGCAGCACTTGATCGCTCATGCACGGAAAATGAAAATAACAGAAAGAAGCTTAACGAAAATATCAACAGCAGAGCTAACACTCCAGTGAAGCGAAGTGAAAATTGAGTGGTTCATTGCTTCTTTGGATAACAAACAATAATCAGAGTGCCACTGTGACCCTCATCGTTATGTGATGAGGTGCTTGTACAGCCGGCCGAGTCTGTAAACAGTCTCCTCTCTACGTAGAAGATGGAGGATGATCCACTAGGAGGCCAAAGGTGTCAGCCTCCCGCAAAGAAGATAGGACTAGAGGGTTAGCTCAGCTGCAGTGAGTGGGCAGCAAACCCCCAGGGCTCCAGATACAAGCCCACCCACCTTGATGAACTGGTGGACAATAATGTGGAGGCAGTGCTTCTTCATGTCCAGAGCCTGTGTCTTATCTGCTGCCTCCAGAATCTGAGGGGGGAAACATTGAGGGAGAAGTGAGTGAAGAAATGATTCATTCTGCATTAAAAAAGGGAGTAAGTGACAGTGTTGCCCAATTAGGTCACTGCTCCCCCTGGGTGAAAACATAAATACCTGCAAGACATTCTCCACAGTGACGTTCATCTCCAGGTTCTGCTTGCAGTAAGCCTGCAGCCTGTTATTGGAAAACCCATAGTAATATGGTGCAGCAAACAGATAGCTGTTTATCAAGAGTCAAGGAAGGGAAGGAAAGTTTCTTTCAGTGCAAAATTCCAGTAAAAAGCAGGATTCTGTGTGTCTTCACCACCCATGTGGTGACTTTTACATTTAGAAAGAGCTTTTATGTGAAGAGATTTCCTCACTAAATGCAACTCATATGTAAATTTCACCAGGTGATAATGGGGATAGTTAATCCTATTAAATTACTAAAAACTATATTTTGTTTCCTGTGACCCTGTACTGTCCTCAGTCTTGGTGACACCAAACGATTACCAAAACATCAGCCCTCTCTAAATTTAACTTTAACCAAATCTAAATCTAAACACAACATCAAGGTACATACCTAAAGATGTTTATAACTTATGTCTAAACCCAAAGTCCTTTCTTAATGAGCCAGCAGTTCTACATAAACCCTCTGAATTCCAAAACCTACCAGCGGGTTTGAAAGGCAAGACATCTTTATGGAAAAAAAATGCCCAAATCACACCATGTATTAGAGCCAGGAACCGTAAAAACAGAAATAATCATCAGATTTGCAAATTTCCAACTATTCTTGAACCTATCATGTGTGGTGTTCAGTTTTGGCTAAGCTTAAAATTAAAAAATCATCTAAATTACTTTAATTCAACTTGTCTCCTTTAAAAAATTGGCAAAAATAAACAAAAATGTAAGCAAAAAGCAAAAAACTGCTCTTTTTTATTTTATTTTACCCGTGTCATCAGGTAGGTATATTTTCGGAAAATGTACCTTGTTTGACAGGTCAGCTTGTAAAACTACCTAAACCTACCTAAAGTCATTCTTTTTTTTCTCTTTAAATTTACAAAAAATATTAATAAGTGGTGGTAGTAGTAGTAGTAGTAGTAGACTGTTCCGGGGACAGACTTTGAATCTGATGAACTCATGTTTAGCAGTCTGAGAAGGATACAGGGAATCCTCTGGAGGCATGTTGACGTCTCCATAGTAGATGTAACGTAGCATGGACTCAAAGGCCTGCTTACTTGGGACCATCTCACCAATGGATATATTTACCTGACCGTCCTCAGGCATGAAGGAGCGGAACATCGCCTCAAAATAACTGAGGAATGAAAGGATAAAAAGTAAATCAGTCACATTACTAAGCTGCAATTTACCATGATAACAATGATTAGAAAATCTAATCACATCTATAAGGGGCAGCTTCGAAGCACAGTCAGTAGAGCAGAAAATCCAAATAAAATACAATTTGAGCCTAATAAGGGGACAACAATATAGTTTAATGTAACTGCAAACACCAATGCATTAAATCGGTGTTGCCTCTACCTGGAGCGGGCAGCCAGTATGGCTTTATGTGCAGGTCGTGGGTGACCGTCTAACAGCAGAATGATGTCGCAGAACTCCAGGCCGCCTCCCTCCAGACAAGCCTTCATGTCCTGCACCAGCGAAGTCCCAATATCCACCGGCTGGTCTGAGTACAGCCTGGGAGGAGGCTGCTGCTTTCGCCGCACTATCTCCACTATCAGCGGGGTGGAAAGATGCTCAAACTCTTTTGTCATAATCACCTGGTTGAAGTGCGACTCCTTCACCACAAAATTAAGACAATGTTCCTGGAGAAAGAAAACATTTTGGAGCATTAGAGTCAAAATAAAAACAATTTCCCTTTCCTCAGCTTCTCTGATGTTAAAGAGTAACTTCATACCAAGTTTAATGCTTTAAATCAAATGGGTTGCTGATCTAAGCTTGAGGGAAATGCCAGGCTGAACTGAAGCTACTCTCAACTTTAACCACTGGAGGTCATTAAACACAAATATTCAGCTGGTCTTCATGCAGTTTTATCTGGATGTACCTTGAGCTGGTCCAGTTGAAGCTTGTTAGCATTTTCACAAACACTCAGAACATTCTGCAGGTCGACAGATGCCTCGATATACTGCACACACAGCTGCTCCAGCCGAGACAGCTTAAAACTAAGGGCCAGTTTGTATACATCCATGATGAGGAGAACATCCTGGACATGACCTGTGTAGGAAGATAGAGACAAGAATAACTAACACGTTTTTCTCTCTCTGTGGGATTACTGCAGGTACCATCAAAACGTGAGAAGCATGAGAAGAGTTCTACCTCTGCGAGGGTACTGGATCTTGTCTGTGTAGAGAAACTGCATTAAGACTTCAAAGGGCTGGGCCTCTGCTTCCCTGATGGATACCTCCAGCAGCGGCTGTGTGCCCGATGGCCTATTGCCTGCTGGGATATCCCTCGGGCCTCCAGCTGCCCCCTCATCACTCTCCTCGCTGCTCTCCTGCTTGGTTTTCTGCAAGACAGTGAATTATGCAACACTTTTCTTTAACATTGCAGCTCTACGAACAAAGCCGTGACCTCTTACTGTTACATTTGTTTATATGTACAATATTCAAATAGTAGCTATGTTGATTTTGCTTCACAACTTACAGGTATGGTTAATATTTATTTCATTAATAAACATACAGCACCTCCATTGTACTTACTGTATGTTGCTGTAACATTTCTGTACATTTCATGGAAAATGAATGTTACAGTAGTTACACGCAATAGCCAAAAAATGTTTCGGAAAATGACAATGAAAAAGTCATTTGATTAATACTATATTTGCAGCTTCAGTTTCTACATTAATTCATTAATTTAGTTTAATTCAAAAGAAGTGGTTTGCAAATCGATGTATGTATCCAAACAATATTGGTGCGACAAACATTCGAAGTAGCATTAATATTTTGACACTTAAAGCTAGTAGGCAGTATTTTTTGGGATCACTGTTCTTTAAATTCTGTAATAACCTTTCAGCATATTGTAATTCAAGTGGCCATAGGTAAAAATGGACTTCTGCTGCTCTCTTAGTTTTGTTTTCTGACTTTAGAAGTCTAGCCAATCACAGTAAATGGCCAATCACAGGTCTCTTCAGACAGAGGGCGTTATTCCTATTGGATGTTTTCCAAATGTAGATGTGATTGCACATCCCATTAGGCGGTGGAAAGCCTGATTCAAAAGCAGTAAATGCTGCAAGAATATTTGCTATTCCAGCCTTAGCAACATCTGCCTACACTGCAAAGCAACCCAAAAAAAAATTTAACATTTAAAAAAAGAGTTTTAGAGGTGTAGAAAACTTTGATGCTATTGCATTGACCTCAAGTTGGATTCTGAGCTTGCTCTTCTTTTCCTCAATAGGTAATCTTCTGTCATCTCTAAGGGCTTTACAGACCCACAAGTTTTCAAAGTAAACAACATAGTAATTCTCACAGAACTGCTGCTATATAACGGCACCGGAATCCCAAACATGAACAAGATAATTG
This sequence comes from Chromis chromis, assembly GCA_900302755.1. Classification (NCBI taxonomy): domain Eukaryota; kingdom Metazoa; phylum Chordata; class Actinopteri; family Pomacentridae; genus Chromis; species Chromis chromis. The sequence continues at coordinate 3,939 of OMNN01096107.1, read as the reverse complement.
AGATGAAAGACTAGTAGGCCTACTGGTACAGGTTACTGTAAGGTTACTAAGTTAGTGTTGCGTGCGTGTATGAAGAGTGTGTATCTGCCTATGCTCATCTAGTGGGAAGGGCTTAGGACTGAGAGGGGAAAGCATCAGGAGGAGGATTCTAATGGTTTTTTGTGCATTATTCAGATTTTTGCCTACAGCAGCTTTACCATAATCAATATAGAGATTCTAATATTGTGATTTAAGATAGTGGGCCACAGGTGCATCCTCCCTTAACTGGATTATTTCATTTTGACTGATCTCTGCTTTCTGCCAGTTCAACCATAGTTTATAGCTGCTTGATATTTAAATGGTCACACAGGAAATGCAGGTTATGCCAATTCTATATCACTGAATTTGTGTTTTCCCCATTTCCACTGTGTGTGATAGTTCAGTGACATGAACAACAAAACAAATGCCTCTGCTTGATTCCTCTTATCTTTTTTTGCACATGTACAACACTGACAGCCTTGTGTTGTCTCAGAGGAAATAAGATGTACTTGCTGCACAGCTCTGACCTGTCGCTGCCTATCCCGAGCCTGCAGGATTTTCTTCCGCAGCCACTGACATCTTGCAGTCACTATGGCAATATGCCCCAAGACTCTCTCCTCCCTCTGTGAACAACACGACAAGAAGTCAGACAAATGGAAAAAGAACATGTTAGGTGGATCACGTGAAAGTCACCTTGTAATGTTAATCAGCAGTTTCGCCCACCTCGCCCAGAATGAACTCCACATCACAGAATTGACGGTTCTCCCACAGTTTGCCATAGTCCTCATGGAGAGTACACTTTGGGTAGCATGAGAACTACAAGAAAAAATTCAACAACAGTGAGTTATCATTTCTTTAGACAGGTAAGGTTTTTGACCACAGTTTTCAAATGATGCAAAACATTTAAAGCAAGTGTTTGTATATTTGAGCAACAAATTTGTTTGACACTAACCTGGAATCTGTACATCTCACCACTGCGGACATTGTTGTCCACAGTTCCTCCAAAGATGTACATGGCATCTTGAATCACAGCAGCAGCGTGAAAGAGTCTCCCGCTGGGCATCTAAGGGGGTAAAAACAGAAGAAATTCAGGTTCTGTATGGAACTGTAAGGCAAGTGTTTTGCTTAAAATTCTGTAAGATTCATTAACAAGCGTGTTTAAATGCATATCTAGAGTGGCACAGCGGGAGCACTGTACTATTGTGATGAGCAATAATTCTGCCACCAAGTGCAAAGCATCTGCAAAGCCTGGTGAATATATGAATCAGGCTGAAGCATAAGTTTTAGCAAGTGTCCCATACGACATGGAATATGTAGTTGAACTCAAAATCAATACAAATCAAAAAGACAACATTTTTGACATTTTTAATAGCTTTACCACACCTACTTTGTCTGATTTAACATCTCCAGTCGCATTAAAATGGACTAGTGCAGTAGGGGTGGATCTACAGGTCCACCATGTTCTTGTTAACAAACTATTCTTGTCTTCCATGTCTAGTGATACAGTTCTTTGTGAATGTATTTGGTTCATACTTCGCTGTCGAGGCTGGGGTGGATCACTTCCCAAGTCTGAGAGTCCACATCATAGCAGTGCAGCTCATTGGGCAGCGTGTTGTCAGCAGCACCTCCAAACACATACAGATGGCGGTCGAAGGCCACCATAGTGTGTCCATATCGTCTCTGGGGAGGCGGAGGGGAGCCGCGCAGTAAATGTTCGGTCGGGATGCGTGTCCACCTGAGAAGATTAAGTAATGAGTCCCATGTAACTGTAACTAGTAGGTACAGGATGAGTGACTGAGGTTTGTAAAGAAAGACTTTGCTCACATGTGGCCTCTGAACTCAAACTGGAAGAGGTTATTTGTGATCTTGGCTCCACTCTGACCAGAAAACACAAACATCTTATCCCTGCATACAGCTACTGGGAAGTTGCAGCAAGATGGAGGAATTTCCCCACTTTGGTCGATCTGATGGACACAAACATACAAATAAAGACATCAACACATACAAAGCATTTCTGGGATTTTCACTGTGAATGATCTCTTCAAATACAGAAATGACTTAAACTAGCCTCTTCCCAGCATGCATGTTCTCGGTCCTGCAGACTGATGGTCCACATGTCATTCAGCCTACACATAAAAATGATATCAGTCAAGATTCTGCACAAAAATCAATGTATGAATGTAACAAAAGATAACATTATTAAACATACCTGGCATTCCCATCATAGCCAGCAAATATCCACAGTTTATCACTATAGACTGTGGCCCCATGAGCAGATCTGGCCACTGGTAAGCTAAAACACAGACATAGGACCATTAAATATGTGTGCAGATTTGATCAAAAACCAAACAACCAACAGTTCACTTCAAATAATCAGCCCTTCTCCGGCACTGAAACAAGAAACGCGACTTTAGTAATAAAAATGAATTACCTCCCCTCCACTTTCCACTCAGTCCACTGTCCTGTAGCAAACTTGTACTCAAAAAGGTCATTTTTGTTTTTCAGGTTTGAATTGGAGTAGATGTCTCCAGTGTAGCCCCCTGAAACATATCACAGTCAAACATTACAGCGATACCACCAGAGTCTGAACAGGGTAGAATTAATGATGCTTGTTTATGAATAAGATAAGCTTAAAAGAAGTTACCAAAAACAAACATGCTGCTGCCGTAGACCACAGCTGAGTGGTGATATCTGGGGGCGGGTGGAGTTCCAGTGGTGAAAGCTCTGCAAAACATATTATAAACAGGTGTTAAATCATATTTTACAGTCTACACGTATATATTTCGTATGATTGCTTTGTTAGGGAGGCTGCAGTCAATTAAATTTAGTTCACTTCAATGTGCTTTATTGGCACAAATATCAGGTTAACAAAAAGATCAAGGATGGGATAACACAAAAACATGAGGTTAGAAAATTAAAAAGGAAAAAAAAAACTGTTAAGTTAAAAAAAGATACAAAGAACATGATTAAAACAGGACAAATAAATAAATATACATTGTGTGTGTGCTATCTGTATAAGGGGCTATGTCAAGATAATTGTCATATTAAGTGATGTTCTGTGAAGTCTGGGATTAAGGAGTCATACTATCTTAAATCCTTGTATTTGTAACAGTGCATTTCTGTCATGCAATGACCACAGACTCTTTCTTCTGTTACTAGCCACAATGTCCTGTGTTGTCCTTTCTGTATCACCAGACTGTAATCCCCGAGTCTGTATTTGGTCAGGACCTGTCTCTGATTTGCTTCTCTGACAGTAAAGAGATATTCTGCCAATTCATATTGACGGTTTGCAGCCAGATGATTATGAATTTTGTTTTGAGTTTTGATTTGATTCCTCGGTTATTCCAGATAAGCGTCTTTTATTAATGTATTAATCTGGTTGACTCTGATTAGTGGTTGGAGAGCAGTGCTGGTATGAGGTTCATCAGTGTCGGATATTATTTGATCAGTAAGTGTCAGGACCGGCTGAATGAGGGGATGATTATAGCTCCTCAAATCTTGGTGTGTCTCGGGGGCTCGATTTGAGATGTAACCAAAATGTATATGTTCTTTTAATGTTATTAAGCAGTGTCTACTGCGGACACCTTCAGGTTTCTGGGAACCACAATCTCTCGGGACTTGAAGTGGACTCCCCGCGTAGACTCTGTACGAAAAAAGGCCCAGCAGAGGTTGTACTTCCTGCGACAGCTCAGGAAGTTTAACCTGCCACAGGAGCTGCTGATCACCTTCTACACCGCCATCATCCAGTCTGTCCTCTGCACTTCCATCACTGTCTGGTTTGGATCGGCCACCAAACAGAACAGGCACAGACTACAAAGGACAATCAGGTCTGCAGAGAGGATAATTGGGGCCGACCTGCCCTCCATCCAGGACCTGTACTTGTCCAGGGTCAGGAAGCGGGCTGGTGACATCTCTGCAGAC
>OMNN01096106.1:2660-13857 GCA_900302755.1 Chromis chromis | reverse complement strand
CATTTTTAAAACACATCAAACACCACATGGAGTACAGGCGTTTGCCACGTCCATGCAAAATGAGAAAACACAATGAACAAACATGCACACACACACACACACACACACACACACACACACACACACACACACTTATACACAGGCCTCACATGGCTTGATACTTAATGCATGGGGGAAGGAGGGTGTCTGGTGTTACTGTGGGGCCCTAAGCCGGTTAATGACGCCGGGCACCAGAAGCCCCACAGATGGCTAATCTAACCATTGTCTTCCCCAACCAGCCCCTTCGAGCAAACTCCCATCCCACTGGCCCCCCATGCAGCATGCTACTGTTTACCCCTATCCCATCTAATTCTAATCCTGTTTAGCAACATTCTCAGAACTCTGAATGGCCTTTCCCCCCTACCCTCTCCCCTTCTCCGCTCCCTCTACCCTCCTCTTTTGTCTTTTCAAATGATAAAACGGGACGGCTGGGTGAAGAAGGGTCACAGTTATCCTCACTTCTGTAAAAGGAGAGATAGGGCCACTGGGGAAGTGGGGAGGGGGGAAAGAATGAAGGCACAAGAGATGGTGGGAAGACCTTGGAATGTTCAGGGTTTCTTTCAAGGCAAGTTCATGCCCCAGCTAATTAATGATTATTCTTCATAGTTCTTGCATTCACTAATATGCGGGGATGATGGATATGGTGCTGACATATGTAGCCTCCTGATGCTGCTCCTGGAGCCTCCCTCTCTCTTTCCTCACATCGTCTGTCACTCCGAGCTGACCGTGTCAATCTGGGCCCCAAGCCGGCTGACTGATACTCCCCGAATTCCTTTCCCCGTATCTGAAGGGAGGTGTCTGTGTGTATTTAGTATACCACTGTATGTGGTATACTAAAAGTTCTCACTTTTAAATCCGTCGCTCCTAAGAGCACATATGCATGACCAGACAACTACATGCACACATACACACTGGCTTTCTGCAACCTCTACCAAAGCAGGAATGTCACAAAGCAGCCTAGAGAGGATCAGTGGATTGGGCCTGTGTGTTCACGTTGCCCTCTCTGCTAGTCTTTTCACTTTTGTTTTCATACATATCAAAGCATTTTTCAGTTCTTTTGCTCAGCCTGCTAATATGACACACTGCCGTTTATACTGATTTGAATAAGTGGATAAGGGGCACAAAGGCCCACAGAGAATAGGGAATGACTTGGAACTCTTTCATCGCCCGCTGAAAAGGACATTGTTACTGTCCGACCTCACCGCCGAGTTCCAGAGGCGTTTCAACAGCGCGCAGAGATTACAGGCGACGAAAGAATCCACTTAGCACGTTTTGTTTTGTATTTTTATCTTTTCTTCTCCTCCTATTTGCTCAGCGGTGGTCAAATGAAAAGGAGGAATTATACACAAATGGGATTGCTGTCTATCTTTTGCACCTAGGTATTGGCACACTATCACTTCAAAGGCTACCGGAGTTCTTTGAAGTGTAGCTCGAAGAGAGACACCTGATTTTTTTTCTTGTTGTAATAATTGTTCGGCACACTGATACTTAACACCGCGCTAAATGACAAGCTTGGATTCTATGAACAGTGAAGCTGGATCACAAAATCTATTCACATCCAATGACACAGCAGAGTGAAGATCACAACAAACACCAAATCATACTTTACTTTGGCGATTTTAAGAGGACTTTTCACATCCTACTCCATACCGTACTCAAGTTTGTTTGAGCCCTAAGTACATATGTTAAATGTAAAAATGATGTACCACATCTAAGCAACAGTGCAACAATCCATGTCCAGGTCCATTTGGAAGGGGCAGATTTGGTTACATGCGAAGGTACTTCAGTAAGTTCCTGGCCACACCTGGAAACAAGGGCATAACTTCCATTTTCGGGCATAACTGTATACCACAAAGCCTTATATCACTTTCCACAAAAAAACAAATGTTTACAGTCATTTCTTTGCAGGTGACACCCCTTGAAAATCAGTAGGTGACAAGGAAACCAAAAAATTGACAAGAAAGACATTAGAGCTGGACACTGATGTCCATGGTTTCTGCTATGTGTCAGACAGTCACACATCTATTATTCATGACCATGCGGGGAATGGCCTATACTTGATCAGGTGTCCTGACCGTGGGTCATCTTTGATGCTTTCCCTGCCCCTCTTAAAATCAGCAACCTACTTCTTTATGGTTGAATAGCAAGAGGAGTCCTCAACAAGTATGTTGAGCATGTTTTCTTGGATTTCCTTGGGGGGCCATTCCCCGTTTATGATGATACTTGATCATAGTTCTGGCTTCTTTCTTGTCCAGTTTTTGGTTTCTCCCTTACCTACTGATTTTCAAAGCCTGTCACCTGCAAAGAAATGATGACAAACATCTGAATTTTTGTGGACAGTGACATAAAGGTTTATAGTATACAGTGATGCCCCAAAATGGGAATTAAGACGCTTGTGTCTGGGTGAGGGTCAAGAACTTTTTGGAGTACCCTCTTATCAGACATTTCCGTGTGCGGTCTGTGTGAACTCTCTTCAACTCTCCAAGCATTTGTCAATATCAAAAATATGTTCAACTACAAACTCTTATTTATTATTTAAATGCATGTGATTCATTGAAACCCAGTTTTTTCAGTAGTTTTATGCACTCATGCAATGTCATCTGCTACCTTCTGCTCTCATGAGTTATCACTTTCTCTTTAAAAGCCTCAGGAACAGGTCAGGTAATTAAGAAAATATACTATCAGTCTACACTGGCGCTGTCTATATTTTTTTTACCTCTGAAATATTCAGCGTATCCCGAGGCTAACCTTGTTGTTAAAGGATTTTCGTTGTGAAGATGATGTATGGGGAAGCTCTTGACTATGGAGTGTACCCAGTAGAGTGGCTCTGTCTCGGTTAATCTGTATCCATACTTGTGACTTCTCAGCCTCGATTGTTAAGATGAAAATAAAAAGGTATTATGTTTCTGACCTCAAGCCAAGCATGAGATACCCCCCTTCCCATCTCTCTCATCTCAATTGAAAACTCTCAAAGCATTTCTCACATTCCTTCTTCTATCACCTTGCCTCATCTTCTTTTCATACAGTGTGTGCTTTTATCCGAAGATCCTTACAGTACTAAGAGTGCATGCATTTTTTGTAAGGGTGCCACATGTTTGAAGCCCTGCAGGAATATAAACCCTTCTTCTTAGCTTATGTTCTCTCACTTTTTTTTTTGCTCAACCATACAAACCTAAATTATTGAGAACTTTCCCAGCACAGTCCCATAAAATATTTTAGTCTGCTAAATCTGCTTTGGATACTGTAACTCTATATTAGCACAGTATGTAAAAATATCTATACATTTGTCATGACATATTTGCAAGCAAAGAGTTTTCTGCTTTCACCTTGCACATGCAAAGCACAATTCATCTTGTTGTCATGGATTTTTTGTTATGTAACTAAAGCATTTACTTGAGATTACATGTTGCACTGAAGGTTAAGGCCCCGTCCACACGAAGACGAATCCAGGCCTAAACGCACAAATAGTTCATCAAACCCGTGTATCATCCACACGAAGCCGGCGTTTTGGGGTCTGAAAACGATCATTTCTGAAACTAGGTCCCAGAGTGGAAAGATTTGAAAACGGTGGTTTCGCGGCTCCATGTTTACGCTCTATCCCCGAATCTTTTCTGAAACGCTTGCGTCATAGCTCCACCTCTCGATAAATGCGCATGCGCCAAACTCAGAAAATGACTACAACTATGGCGCCGTACAGCGTTGCGTGTGTACTGCTAACCTAGTCACCCTGTTATCACTATTACAGCAAAATATACTTCTTCTGCATTATCACCATGTTCACCAAACAAATATGGAAAGCACAATACGCCACTTTATGTTCTATGTTTACATTGTATACAGATTTCTGCGCATGCCTGAAGTCCCGCCGCCAGTTTCCGCTTGTTTCTGTTACGCCGCCACAGCGCCACCAACAGGCCTGGCATGTGTTTTACATCGTTTTCAGGCACATCAAGTGAATTCATGTGGACGGACACATTTACTGAAACAGCTCCATCTTTACTAAGAACGTTTTTGAAACTATAAGCGTTTTGGCTTCGTGTGGATGGGACCTAAATATTAATTTAGTGATGCTACAATATGTCTTAAACTCTGATATGGGAATGGCTACCTCTGTTACTTCAGTATCGCCTCACTCCCAGTGTTTTCGATATTTTTATTTAGGTGTAAAATTAGTTTTTCTCCTGTTTTTGAGTCCAGCGCTTATTATTGAAATTTCATGAGACTATTTTGCCAATACACAGGTATCCCATCCTAAGACCTGTACAAGAGAATGGCAAGCCAGCAGCATGAATCAACAATGTGGTTTCCATGCTGAGCAATAGGAAGGCTCCAGCACAAAGAGAAGCTCTGTTCCCCCTCTGATGAGCCAGCACAAACTGCCAGCCCCCTCACTGAATCATTCGCCTAGTAAATGTCCTTCACCATCAGCTTTTATGCAGCACAGCTCCCTCGCCCAGACTTCAGGCACTGTAAACGGCAAGCAGGGTCAGAGTAATTGAAATCATTAATCGTGTTTTATTCCACTTTGGGGCAAAGTAAGCTTGAATTGAAAAGTGGAAGGTAATGGCTTTGGATAATGTACCAGTCTTTGAGGGAAGCGAATGAAACAATATTGAGTTGCATATACTATTGAGTTTCAAAGGTGGAATAGTTGTAAATCACATATTATTATGCTGTCATTATAAAATCATTGATTTATTTTTTTGGAATTGACCTCATGCTGTATTGATTTATCGAATTACATTAAAGTCAAAAAGACATTAAAAGGCATCTCACACACACATCAGTACATCTTAGTATGTTTTTATCAAAGTAAAGAAAGATACCAAATGCAGTCCACCTTAAACTGGATCATAGTCCTCTTATACAGTTTGACAAAGCTGATGCCAGGAATCAAAATCGAGCTGTTTTCCTGTTGAGTTGAAAAAGAATGGACAACACAATCAACATCTAAGCTTTCATACAGAAATTAACAGACGTAACAAAATATAACAGTAGCCATAATTTTCTGACATATCTAGATGTTTTTTATTGATGAGTATGTTTGGTTTGAGCAATATTGAACTTAGTAGGATACATCATGTTCACAATCTCGTCTGAATAAACAAATCATTACCATAATCTATTTGCATTTAACCTTGTGTCACTTCTCAGAGGCCACAGCAGTAACTACTATCGAGTGTGTTTATGTGTGTGTGTACCAGACCGGGCTTGACTTCCACAGAACAGAGCACCCTGGGGTGAAAGGGCACAACGTGCCCTTTCACCCGCATGGGAGCTAAACAGCATGCTGGCCCTTCGGCACCGTGATTCCAGTTTGGCTACGACCTTGTGATGTACCCCCACTGGTTCAGTCAGGCCAACAATGTTAGCTTGTGTCTAACCTTTCACCACCTCACCCTCCTCGAGTTTTACCATCGATAGACACACTGGATGAGGACTCCTAAATATGGTGGCCTGATCATTCGAACACAAGCTGCTCGCCATTCACAAGAGGGTTGTCCCTGACCACAGCACATGCTCCTTATCCTTTTAATCATCTATTCTAATCACCAGGCTGATCACTGACACACATAATGAAATAGCATTTTTATTGTGATACAGCAGTCATATATACTAATGTGTTCCAAAAGGTCTTTCAAGTTCAAAATGAAAAGGTATAACCACTGTTAGCAGAATAAACCACAATCACATGATTGTGGTTTATGTGAAAACTGATTTGTTTTTAAAAATCTTTTATTTTGAAAAAGTTTACAATTCATTGAGTTTTAAGCATGTAATTCCTGTGTAAAAACAGTCATCATCCTAAGTTAATTATTCTAATTTAGAAATAGCGACAATTTAAGATGCTTAGGGTATTTTGAAAATAGCAAAACAATTAAAAATCTCTTTTTCTACTCCAACCAACATTGCACAGTCCTTGTTCCCCCGTCTATAAATCTCACTGGATTCTCTCTTCCAGTTTGTACCCATAATCAGCAGCAGTAGGACGTATAATGGATGAGACAACAAACAATTTATTGCTTTGTAACCAATAAATGAATTTGGATTGAATGTGTTAATGCAATCAAACGTGCATGTGTGTTGAGACAAATGAATGTGTAGTTAATTCATTAACAATGTTAATTATGGCTATGTGCATACTTAAATACCCAGAAGTGAATATTCTTACCAAGTTCAATGCTAACTCAGTCTCAGGTCTTAACCCGTATAATGCAAAGAAGAGCGATGCAGTGATGGTTAACCTAACTACTGGACCTACAACAAGTCCATATTGCTGACTTGATCCAATAAATTATTGAATTCCTGATGCTAATGTGTGTCTGGGCAGTGTTCAAACTACTCTCACAGGACATGGGTCCACACTGAGTGACAGCTCCCACCTCTGACTCTGCAGTTTCAGTCCTGGTTTGATGCTGCTCTCTCTCTAATGCTCGTCTGATGAGATCTTCTTGGAAGATGTCATCAGTGTCCTTTGCTGCAGCCCGGCTTTACTTGCAGCAGTCTGCTATGCTGACTGGCTGTTGTCTCTCTGCCTCTTACTTGGCAGGTATTGTGAGTTTCTGAAACTCACCAAAAGTGCCAGGCAATCTGAGTTCCTCCTAATCCTCTCTGGTGATGTCTGCTCATTGTGTCCTCGTCTAAACTCAACAAGCTCAGCCCAAATATTAGTCTGTTTATAGCCTCTTTTACATATATACAACATCTATTTTCCTACCACTCCCCCTGGTTTCCTTGATTGTGGTGAATATGTGTCCAGCTTTTCCTGTTATCTTGATATCAACAGAGGACTGTATTTGGCAGCTCAGCAGTCATGAAGAAGATGGACCATTTTCCATTTGCTTCACTTGATTAACCTAATTAGAGTTTTAACCATATAGAGCTTATTACAAGGTTGTATAAACTGAAATGTTATAAAGGTTATGTATTGTAGTTGTAGCTCCACGTGACTCTACTGCACACCTTTAAAGACAGTGATTGGCATTTTTCTGAGGTGAACTATCTGGATATCAAAAGCAAATATGTGTTAACTATTTAGTTTCTCTTTTTTAATCATCATTAATAGTTTTTGCTGTGTGTTTGATCACTGGCTGGAGGTATAAAGGGAATATGGCTCCATTCTTCCTGTCAGTATCAGCACAGGGAAAAGCCTGTGTGCTGTATGACTGGGCCAGCATTGAGTGCTAACTGGAGATGGACTGGGATAGTTTCCCTCCCAGTAGACCAGCTGGCACACAGTTGCATCTGCAATGAAGTTTATCTTTTCATTTGTCTAAAGTGTTTTGTTTTTGGTTTGTTTCATGTCTATTTTTGACTAATCAAATCCATGTAACACACACAAGTGAAGAAATCAAGATCAGGGAACACAAAGCATTGCTTACCCAGTTTATGTCACATCTGGGTTTGCATCCGAATATAACTACGACTACAAAGTTAAGAAATGCAAATGCATGGAGAAGAACTGCTCTATACTCCTGATCTCATCAGTCAATGTGTGACCTTTACTGTATGTTTCTTTTGTCTATACTAAGTTATTTGTTGTTTTCTTGCACAGGCTCATTCTGCAGTGATCACTGTATACGTGGGTGGTGCAAACACATTTTTCAACATTCTCTTCCTGATATTTGAGTTTCTGTTGTCTCAACACATTAAAAAAGTGCAGTCATCTGTAACAGTAAGTATTTTTTGACAAGATGAAAGATGCGCACGACTGGCACTTCATGCTAAGCAAGCTAAATCAGCTATGGATCATTAGGAAAGATTATGTATACCACTGACATGGATACTTTGCTAAATTGCTCATAAATTGCTGCTCGCTGATTTGTTTTCTTTGACTCAGAGCTAGCTAGTTAGAAAATGGGATTAATGAGTAATAAAAGATAAAATTACTTTATACAATGGTGTAATAAAATTAATGATTCTATAACTTCCCTTCGGCTCGATGCAATTCTACAGATTGATGACACGCGTGCTTTTTGTCAAAACCTCAGCCAGCAAAGCACTCACCTTAACAACTTTCAAACCTCACCCAAATTAAGTTTCACTTCCACTGATCTTAGGTGAATACAAATTGTCTTAAAAATTTGTTTTAAAAGGCATTCCATCTTTCGCAAGGTTAAATGTTTTTTTTTTTAACGCTCAACACTGATGAACCTCCTCAGATTGTAATGAATTTCCTACCGAGTAATCCGAATAGCCTTTCTTCTGAACAGCAATTATCTGACTAAACTCCTTCCAAGAGGTGTGTGAACCCATTTTGCGGCCTGATTGAAAGCTATTCATCACCGTTGGCAGTCTCCTCACTTCTGCGCCGCACATGTGTGCCACATCTCAGACCTCCGCAAAAAAAGCTCTTCACATTTCGGAGCCGAGCGTAATGGGCTATACCTGTATTCACGATTCAAGGTCGGCTAAAAGCCTTTTTTTACCTTTGATTTGGTAAACACTCAGTACTCTGGGAATAATACAAACCACATTATGTTATTGCTGATATGGCGATGGTAACTGTGGAAACTCTTACTGTAGACTACACATCAAATTGCAGACTTTATTCAACATATTTGACAAGTCACGATAGAAGTACTGTGTTAAAATATAACACTAAAACCTATTATTTCATACTTGGCTCAACAAACCAGTTAAATAGGTATATACATTACTTGTAAATATGCAGAAATGTGAAAGAAAATGTAGGAAGCATTCAAATGAGCAAGCTGTCACATTGCATTGAAACGGTGGGTGGAATTGATGTACAATAATATAATAGCACAGCCAAATACTGTGATTCTCATCGGCTACACTGATAAAAAGCACACTTAATTTCCACAATCATGAGTTTGTGTCTGCAAGGAGGACAAAGGAGGAAAGAAAACGTGACAATCATAGAAAGAAACAGCATTAAACCCATGGTACTTTCTCACTAGAACTGAATCCGATTTTTACAAACATGACCTCTATTTGACACTCAGAGAGCAGGGGGGCAGATGGTGATGAGGATTAAAACGAAGGCATCAGACAAGTGACGGCAGCGGAGGCGGATCAAAGAGGAGGCAACAAAAGAATAGTGAGAAATTAACGCCCCTTTCGGATCGTCGCTGTGTTGTTTCTGTGTCTTTTCTATACGCCATAACAAAGACATATTACCATAATCACCGCTGCTCCACTATCATCAAATCGATTCAATTCCCCTCCACTGTTCTCAAAGTCCTTTCGGAGAACCATCACTATCTCCATGTTCAAGGTGAACCATGTGCACTCTTTTGTGCAGGAATGCATGTTTGTGGATGGTGTGCCTTTGTGTTTGTGTGTGTGTGAGAGAGGAGGAGAGAAAGAACGAGGGAAGATGAACGCTGTTTGTGTGTGTGTGTGTGTGCGAGCATGTACAGAATGTTCCCTGGCAGAGGAAATAAAGTCTGGCAATAATCACCAGTCCAGCGAGAGGGTGTATGTCCCGAGGAAAACTCAGCTCCATCAGTAACTACAGCCACATTATCTCAACTACACATGGCACCGAGTTAACAGTGAGAGAAAATTGAGCTTTTGACCAGAGTTGGCAGTTCAGACCAATTTAGAGAGTCTAAACAGGAAGGTGTACGAGATGTCTTTCGGCCTCTAAAACTCCTGCTGTTCCTCATCTGCCCTTCAGCAAGGAAATGCGACAATCTAAGCATTTCAGTAGCACAAAAACATTGCTTTAGTCTGATTAATGAATTGCAGATTAGATGATATCACGCCGAAACATTTCTAGAAGGCCAAGCATGGCTTCCAATTAAAACCTCTGTTATTTAAACCAACAATATCAATCAGTCAGGCTTTATTTGTGTAGTTTTTCTTTTCATACAAATGGAATGTAAGTGCTTTACAGAAAACTCTCACTGAGTTTTACCAACGTTCAGTTTTGTCCTGATTGAGCTTAAGAAAATTCTCTACCATCAGTAACTTGACATCCAAAATACAGTTACAGTTGGCCCTGTTCACCCAAAGATACTTCTGTTGACTGAGGCCCAAACTAGTCAAAATGAGTCTTGTGACTAATGAACAGAAATTATTAACAGAAAAATCTTGCCTTTGTGATTTTAACATATTTTCAATATCTTTCTTTTACTAACTCGTATGACTCATGCAATGTTCATGACCTCTGTGCTGATTTGCTCCCTGAAGAGGCAGGTTGAGGACATGTGGGTACATCAGTCAAACACAATTTTAATTAAATAAATTGTTTGCTACCTTAAAGAAGTTGGGAAAGAGGTTTTCTTCTTTTCTTCTGTACAGTTACTGCAAAGGCATTTCTGTAGAATACAGTAGAAAATCAAATCAAAGTACAGTGTAAAATGTTAACCTTTCTTACTGACTTTCTTTGGAAATAAAGTCAATTGAAAAATGTGTCATACTGAATTTATCGCTGCGGTGTTGGTACCATTTTGTAAGGTGCAGGTGCGGCTTCTTTTCAGCTACAGCACACGGTGTGCCAGGAGAAGAAGTGATAGCTGGATTGTGCTGTGCCTGTGCATGTCTTCCAACTGTCTGCCATGCCTCTCAGCCGATGTGATGGTTTTTATCACATCACACGGGACCAGTGGAGCATGTGTGGTTGGAGGTGTGCTTGTATTGTTGTTGTCAAGCATGTCTCGATTTTTTTTTCTTAAACCTGCTGCTAATCCTTTTTTCTGCTCCCGTCAGGCAGGGATGGGTGTTCATATGTCAACACAGCAAAAAAAAAAAAAACACCTCCTCTGAAGATACGCACACTTTCGCAGCCGAGTATGAAAACATGAAAGCAAATATGAACAGCCAGGGGTAGAACCACACACAGTCTGAGCCCCAGACAGACTCGCAAGGCGGTCACCAGTCGGGTATGCAGGTGCACAGATCTGAACTTGATCGCAACCTGTGGTTCAGCAGTGACGCTTAGACTGAGAGCAGGAGATCCCAAAGTTTAAAACTTAGTGACTTAAAATGTAAATTTGAACTCTATTTGACAATCGCACTACACTGATTGCTGCAAAGGTATTAGCTGGAAAAATCATTGGCTTTAAAATTAAAAACTGCTCTGCAATTGCACACCAATATACTGTAACAATCAGGATTAAGGGGAGAAGGATTAAGGGTAAAATAGTTGAAACAGGACATTGCTGACTTTTAGAGCCATTTTCCTTTA
>OMNN01096105.1:0-14773 GCA_900302755.1 Chromis chromis | reverse complement strand
AACATTCAATTACCTGTTTATTATTGAAACAGTTACACTCCCTATATGTTGAGCTGTATGCTTCTGTGTAGACAGATTTTCTCATGGTCAGATGGACTAAAAGACTCTCTGGGTTACACTGGCAATGAGTTTGAATTATTTAATTTGAAATGTACCAATTTAAACCAGTCTGTATTTTCCCTATAATTTGGACCAAATTACACAGTTCCTTCCAAGAATCTTTGTAGGAAATTCTTAGGAAATTACGGACCGGTAAGCCTCAAATGTCCAGCATTTATTTAGCTAGTGAGGGATTTCTACTAAAATATTCTTGATATAAAGAGCCTAAAGAAAAATATGGTGGTCTGGTAAGTAAGTGAGTGTGGATTTTTTAAAAATCACCTGGTTAGTCTTGGCAGTGTCCTGATTGTATTCCTGAAGTGCTGCAGTCTTTTTAGAGGGATGAAGGCTCTTTGGTTCAACAACATTACTGTTCTGAAGCCTTGTGATAAAACAAGAAGCAAAGTTAAATCCAGAAGACACAAAAGAAAACCTTCACATAGACATACATTAAACTGCACATACTGTATGTGTATGTTATATATGATGAACGTGTTAACACAAATAAACTGCAGGATCTAAAGTATTTTGATACATCTCTAGCGCTGATGTATGTTACCTGGAGAATAACGTGCGGCCTTGCAGTTTGTTTGAGGAGCAGCTGAGGAATAACTCATCTTCTCTGATGACTGTGATGTTACCCTGGTTCTTCTGGGTCATCTGTTCTTGTGTTTCACACTGGTCGTCTGTGCTTTGTAGGAACAGGTCAAATGTTGGGGGTGGCTGGGAGGCCAGTCTCCAAATTGCAAGCTCCTCAGTCTTCTGCTGGGTCTCCTCAGACAGAGCTCTTACCTGCATCTGCAGCGCCTCCACCTGGTAAGGAGGAAAAGGACAGAGATGAGTGAATGAAACCGACAAAGCCCATATACTAAAACAAACAACAACAAAAATCACATACAAGTCAATCTTTACTCAGTAATTCAGATACTTGTCACTTGTTAACACTATGTTAGAAAACATTTTGTAGAAAAGGAACTGGATTAACTTTTCTTTTGCTGATGAAATATAAAAACAGGATCTGAATTAATTTTCCCATTGAAAACCCTCAATCTCTACATTATAAACTCAATTAAATGTTAAGATCTACACTCTTCATAACAAACTAAATAACATCCTTTTGTCATTCTTCTTCAGTAAGACGTCACATCACAGGGTTGAGTTTATTCGCTGCCTCTACCTGTTGCTCTAGGTGGTTGATGTGGGCCAGAGACACTTCATCTAAATCTTCTTCAACTTCAGTGGTTCCATCTTCTCTTTCTAGATCGTGTCCTTCATCTTCACTCCTCTTCACATTCTTCTGTAGCGACTGCAGTTCCTCAGTCATGACGTCACTCGGCACATTATGTGTCTTCTGCTCCATCAAGCAGGACATAGCAGCGTCTCCTGTGTTTTGGCTTTGCTTGACTGTGTCTTCTCCGTTTTCACAGTCGGTCTGTAAAGTTGGGCTCCTGGTGTCTGAAGTGGTCGAATCCTCTAGTTGTTGTTTCAGCAGCTGATTCTCCTGTCTGAGAGCAAGTAGCTCTGTGACCATGTCTGCTGTTCCTTGATTTTGATCGCTCTGATTATCTGTCTTCACACAAGCAGAGTCATGGTTACTCGGAGTCTTGTTTGAGTCCACAGAGTCTGGATGTTGTTCTCTCGACTGTTGTGCTTCATTGTCTTGTTCACTGCTACTAGATGCTGCTGTTTCAGCGATACACGTCCTAGTCTTTGGTTGACTAGCATCTTTCTGTAAATTCAAGTCATCATCTGCCAGTGAGTCTGCAGTGAGGTGGGTGATGAGACACTCCTTTTCCTGTTTCGGGTGCATCTCTGAGATCTCTACCAACTTTTCATCTTCTTGTTGTTGTCTTTGTCCCTCTTCCTCCACGTCTTTGCCCGTCATCTTTACCTCTTCTTCTTTTTCCATTTTCAGTACATCAAGCTCTTGCTTACATCGCAGCAGTTCTTCTCCCTGGCTGAGGAGGGCGCTCTCCTTCTCTTGCAGCTCAGCTAAAAGGCCCGAGATATGCTGACTCTGATTCTCAAAGGCCATGGTTAGCTGCTGGGTCTGACGGGTCACCTGAGAAGAAAATAAGATTGAAGGAATAAAGAAAATGCTGAAGAGAAACAGTTAATAAGCCACTGCAGGCTGTACTTTACTATGTTTGAAGAACAGATTGCACACATGGCATTTTTTTAAAAGGTAAACAAGCATTGCTCTTCTTATGGAAGCTGACCTTCTTTATGAGTCAGTTCTAACAGTAGCTAATATCTACTACTTTGGTAATACCAGTCTAAAAACTAAATGCCTCCTAGGAAAAATTGTGACGCCATGCAGTGAAGTCACTGGCGTAAATTCAAATTATCTTTACCACTTGTAAATTTGCATCACACAGAAAGCTCAGGTCATCTTACTGCACTCCCAACGCCATTTGTACTCAGAGTTTAATTTTCTTCCAAGAGGACTGAGAATTTATCTCATTGGATTTGGCACAAACAGATATATGTGAGGTCTTTATTCTCTATTCCATCTGCTACTGCAATTTGGCCAGATCCTTTTTCAGGGAGCTTTTCCTGGCTGCCTCCTCAAATGGCTTTGGAGACAATCACAGCATTAATCTATGTGCTTGTAAACTTTTCTGTAGTTATTGTTTGTATTCATTGCTATATTTTTCCATATATTTTTTCTTAATGCTGTCTGTAACAAAGTCCTTCTATGCAAGTCACACCACTTGGCAACCATCTTGACCACTTATTTTGAGCTAATAGGACCAAGGCCCCTTATCTAAATGAATGGGGAGAGAGGGGGCTTTAATTCCAATTTCAATGGTCACCTGGACATAAAAACTGCAGGTATAGAATCACCAGTCAAATCTGAAAAACAAAAACCTTAACACATTTTGTTACTTTGCCCCAAATTAAGGTGTAAAACCCATCATTCCCTATAGATTATACTTCTACTAAGCATAAGTTTCACGACAAGACGACGATTGGCTTCTTGAGGGGAGGGGCAGGATATGTGTGACACAATAGCCATCTTTAGCATTACTTCCATACCATAGATTTCTATTGAGGATTCTTTAAGTGCCGAGTCTCTCCCTTGTAAAGTCTTTGTCTGTAATAGTACCTTAATATTATTCTTCCATTTTGTAATACTAATACCTTCTATCTGAACCCAATGATCAATACATGACACATAGCATAAACAGTGACACATGATGAAAGGCAAAGGTGTGAATTTCACACAGCAGGAGTTAAAAATGGAGATCAAAGCATTCTATACGTGGCCATTGTGACCTTTCAGTGAGCTGATAACTAAGTGTGATGATTTAGGCTGGACAAACTCAATGCTTGGAATCTGTGTATCCACCATTATTTACCTGGTTTTGCAGGGCCTCCAGCTTTACTTGGTACTGGTTAGCACGTTCTGTCTCCTTGGCATACTCCTTCTGTAGGTGTTGCACCTCTCTCGCCAGATCGGAAGTATCAACATGACCCTTCTGGAGGTCTGATGGAGAAGACCCCCCAGGATAGTTCTGTTTGCTGTTCTCCAGGTCAGAGGCCACTTCACCTGTTTGAACATCATCTGACAGAGGTGAATGCTCAGCATCAATCACTGTTTGCTCTTCCTGGATGATGTCTGCTGTTGCCTGAGACACAAGCGTGTTGCGTTGGTTGGTGGACTGGCAGAAGAGGAGGTGCTGCTCTGGTGAAGGGAGGAGTTTGCCGTCGCAGGAAACAATGTTGGAGTTGAGCTCATCATCGTGAAGAGTCAGGTACGTCAGTGGGCTGTTGGCAACTGAGAGTCTCTCCTCTTCTTGTGAGTCTTCTTTCCCTCTGCGCTTTAGTTCTTCCACTTCAGCTTGAAGTTCTGCTAGTTTTGTGCTCAGCTCCATCTTCACATCACTGTCTGTGTTCGTTATTTGGTTCCTGTCCTCTTCCTCTCTTTTTCTTTCCTCACGTTCTAAAGCCAGCTGGGCTTTCACCTCTGCTAGCTGCTTCTTCAACTGAATATTAAGCTCTATCATTTCACTCTCTCTGTCTTCTTGTGCTTGTTTTTTCTCTTCCTCCTGCTCCTCTCTCTTTTTCTTGTCTCTTTCCTCCCTTACTGTTTTCATCTCAGCCTCCAAAGCACCTATGGTCCTCCTCAGCCTTTCTGTCTCAGCCTTTTCACTCTCCAGTTGTGTCTTCCATTCCTTGTTCTTCTCCTCCCTCTCCACACTTTGACTGCTGTGTTTGCGGCTCAACTGTTTGAGGCGGGTCCTGGCCTCTGTCTCTGCCCGTCGCTGAGTTTCAAGGTCTTCAAGTCGTTTCTGGAGTTCTTCACGGACATCCTGGATCTCTGAACGCAGCATGGCATTCTCCCTCTTTAGGTTTTCAGAGGGGATGGTCTGCTCAGACTTGAGGGAATGTGTTTTTTCAGCAGAAAGCATCGAACTTTGTGCCAGAGTTGAGTGTTCAGGATCAATCACTTTATCACGATCCACAGACAAGTTGATGGGCGCACTGACAGCAGAGTGAGAGGAATAGCTCTTGTTTGTTCGAGACAAGTCAGGGTCTATTAACTCAGAGTCTGGGGAGTTAAGGGCAGTGATGTGTTCAGAGTCAATTCCTTCTCCTGGTTCTCTGTCAGAAGGGTAAGATGCTGTAATCTCTGGCCTTCTCGTATCTACATCCTCCTCCTCTTCTCTCCTCTGCTCAACTCGGGTAGAAGCAGGCCTCTTGGAGTGGGCTGACGGTCGAGTGTGATGAGAAAAGGAAGACTGTGGTGGGAAACTCTGTCCAACAGGGCAAAACTGGACAGGTTGTGGAGGGGGTGCTGGAGCAGATTTTTGCTCTGGAGTTAAAAGGAAAGAAAAACAACAACAGAAAAAGTAAATATTTTTTTATATTAAGACCACACATGCACTAAAGAAAGAAGTTATCTTCATTTTTTATGAGCACATGCATTACTTAAACAGTTAAATGCATTTTAATATGGGTGATGCATCACTGACCAGCAGGGAGCAGCACTGAGTTAACAGATTTATGCACTGCAGGAAATTAACATGACATGTCCTGCAATATATATATTAATAATAAACACAATATTTAGGACTCCTCCCCCTAAATAATAAATGTCCATTTTTTTATCCTCTACAAAATTAGAAATTATTCTACAGGACGGCATTATTACAATGAGTCCATCAGAGGTCTCAGGTTCAAGCTTATGTCAACTACAGTACTTGTCCTGCTGCAATGTCTCTAAGCAAGACAATGCATCCCTATCAACTCCTGAGCTCTGACCTTCCTGTGGAGCGAGGCAAGAGAAAACAAAGTCTCTCTACACTAATTTCATTCCAACAACATCAAATATTTGTGTAATTATTGTCAGTATTTATTGCATGACTAATAAATCTCATGGATTCATTCCACCACCCACAGCTCACTGCTCACCCTGCAGTTCTTTGATGAGACGCAGGGCGTCAGCTAGTTCCTCTGCCAGTCTCTTCCCCTCCTCGTCCAGAGCTCGTTCCTTCTTCTGGCTCTGCTCCAGACTCACTGCCACACCCTCCGCCTCACGCACCGCTTCCTGAACCAAGGATAAAAAATCCAATGAGGTGGGTTGAATGCAGTCAACTCAAACTTAGATCTAGACTCAACTTAGCTGGAGTGAATCTTTGTTACCAAGACAGTATTTTTGTAATATTTGTTTGTGAAATTAAAAGTTTCCTTCAAATGTGTTTTCCCTGTATGTCCCTGAAAAGACATCTTTAATTTCTCAACATCAGATTAAACCCAAGCCATCAATAAATGTGTATGAAGTGTATAATTTTGGCATCTTAATATTTGCACCAGGAATGTTTGTATTTGTCCACAAGGACTTCCAGATAAGGAAAAGCTGTGCATGAGCAACATATTGAGAGCTTTATGCAAACACAGTGTCACAACAGCAACAAACCACAGAGCAGCATTAGTACTTATGTTGCAAGCCGGTATACATGTAATGAACTGCCTCAAGCAAACAACCCAGGAGTGTTAAACTTCATCTGCCCTCATATAGTTTTAACAAGACTCTTTGGAATCAGACAACTAATGTTTTTAGCTCTATGAAATTCATTCTAATGCTATATCTTTATTAAAACATAATGCTGCAGCTGGATGAGTGAAGAAGCCACGACTACCTTATTATTTATTTACACTTCACGCATTATCAAAAATATTACACCGACATATGGCACATTAAGATGTTATTTAAAAATGTATGGCGTTCATTATATACCAACTGCCCAGCTAGTGAATAATTGATAAATGTAGACTTTGACTCTTGAGGATCACTGTGTGTCTGTGTTACCGTCAGTTTGGTTTGTGTTTGTGTCTCTTTCTTCTGGCTCTCCTTCAGCTGTCCCTCTGTCCACTTTAGCTTCTCTTTAGCGGTGTCCAACTCTTTGTCCAACGCCTGCTTCTGTAGAGACAGCTGATGGAGGAAATTATGACTCATTAGTTGCTAGAAAACAGGGAAATTCGATTCAAAGAAGGCTGGAGGAAAGGATTTATGAAAGAAATTAATGTAGGAGGTAAACAGAAACAAGAAATAAGAAATGAATGGCTGTTGTTTTAGGTTCAGGAATCAGGACAAGTGGAGGAAACAGGAAGCAGGGCAGCGATCAGTGATCAGTGATCAATAGCAAGCATTAGCTGTGTCTAGTGTATTGTCCTTCTCTCTGGGGAAACTAACGAAGACTGAAGCTGATCGGTTTCCCACCAGTTCTCATAAAATTCTGTGCATTCTGTCATTCTACATGTGAACAGTCGCATTGTAGCGAAGCACTGTGTAACATTACCAATCCAACTGTAGAAATCACATTACGTTAATTAAACCAACAAATAGGTCGTTTCTCATCTTTTTGAGCTTCATGAACATTGGGTCATATGTTGCCTGGATGTCACGCTGGAATAGCAACATGTGCACTGTAGTGTGTATGATCCAGACAGAAGGTGGCTAATATAGAAGACGAATAGCAATATAATGCTGTTCTTTAAAGACACTTGAAACTTTAAGCTGGGATGGAGATCGGACAGCAGGAGGCGTGGTCAACTTGTCAAGTTTGACAGGTTGACCACGCCTCAGTAACATCAGCTGATAGGCACGTCATCATCCCCGACATCTGGATGACGTTCTGTCAAAAGGTATTTAAAAAAAACACAACAACTCCTAATCGCCTGATATAGATGAATGACAGAAAGCTAATGTAACTTGCTATGTTCCTCACAAAGTATCCATTACTACTGACAGAAGTAGCAGGGACTGTTTTTTTGTTTTAAATGTTTTATGCATTTCCTTCACCAACACGACACTACTAAGAAATTGCACTTCCATGCCAATCAAATCAGTGGAGTAAAAGCAATGCTCTTGGAAATTTCCTGTTTTGGAGCGTTTCTTCAGGCCTGTAGTAGCCTGCTGTTTGACAGAGATTTCAATCAGCACACTTGACTTGCTGCATTTAAAGAAAAAGGAGATTAAACTTAAAATTTAGGGAGTATCAACAATATTTTATAAAGCATCTCTCTGAAACTACTTACATGTGCAAACAAACAAAAGGTTAAGTACTAATTCCACAAAATGCACTGTCAACTGCTGACTATCTGCTATTGAATGTTACTGATGTATGTGAAACTGAGCCTGTGTAGTGTGTTTACTCTCTGTAGCCTTATCAGATATAACAAGATAACATCTGTGCAGTTTATAAAGGGCTTACAGTAAGGTATTATAGGACACTGTGGGAAGAATAAAGGGCTATTGTTAAGAATTTTAACACCTGGCAAAAAAAAAAAAAAAAGTCAAGGAAATGTGTTTTTTGTATGAGAGTTAAAATCTGTATTACTGTTCTGCTGATAAAATATAAGTGCCACGACATTCCTTCATGTTAAATAAATCCAAATAATGAAAAACTTCAAGCACAAATACACTCGCCCTTCTTTACATTCATGCAACATGCCTCAAACCAATCTTCCATCCATCTTCACCCTCATCCCGCAGTCATTCCTTCATGCAGTTCTCACAGAAAACTCTATTTCTCACACACAAGTTGCAAGTTACGAGTTTGTCTCACGCATCCACAACCAAAGCATTCCCGAAAAACGCAGTCACGCCGTCATTACCTTCGCAGCTCAACCTTTCCACTGGGGAGAAACCGAGGGGAGAGGAGGACGAAGCGGAGAGGAGAGCAGGTGGGGGAAAAGAAAACAGAAACAGAGAGAGCAAGAGAGTGAAACGGAGAGTGAGAGAAAACAACAAGGGCAAGAAGCAAGTGTGGGAGAAGAAGTAAGATAAGTTTATTGACCTTGGGAAGAAATGATTAAAAAAAAAAGTTCAAGGAAAAAGAGAGAAGGAGAGAAAAGGTGGAATAGAGGCAGAGAAAACAGGAAAGAGATACAGGAAGTAGCTGAAAAAACAGAACAGACATACGAACCAAAGACTAAAACATTTGATCTTCAGTTTCCAGTGTTGATACAGACCATATCTTTGCAAATGTAGTTGAATGCATGAGAAAACTTGTTGGCCTTGTTGATGTGGATTATTTTAAGCACATGTTTGTACTTTGTTGTATTTACCTTGTCAGCCTGGGCCTGCAGGGCATTATGGAGCGTCCTAGCCTGCTGGAGCTCCTGATTGAGCTTATTCACCTCCTGCTGATGCTGCCTCTCCAGACACTGCCTCTCTTTCTGAAGCTCTGTCAAATCCTGGACACACACACACACAAAATCTTCAACTGTAGTGTGGAACAAAGAGAAAGGAACAAAAGCGAGTCTCTTCCTGAGTTCTTTGTCCATATGACCCCTCCATCCACGTCTTACCCTTTGATGTTGTTTCTCCAGCTCCTTAGTGCGTTGTTGGTGCTGCAGTCGGCTGCTCTCAGCATTTTGTCGATGGCACTTGAGCTCTTCTTGTAGCTGCTTTAGCCTCTGCTCAGCTCCTGATGCCTGCCATCACAAACACACACAATGTATACTCTGTAACATAATTTATTTTAAATAATGGCCACCAGTTATAACTATTTATGAGATGTCTGTTAAGATTCTCAGTCATCCAGGTCATGGTTTTCCTCGCAGTTTCAATCGTAGCATCTGGACTTGTTTGAGTTTGTCGAAGACGTTTCACCTCTCATCCAAGAGGCTTCTTTAGTTCTAAACTGACTGGTTGGGAGTTCCAGATTTTATACTCTTCAGGAGCCATTAACACTATTGAAGCTCCAGTCTGCTGGGTGAGTGTTGCCCCTCGCCTCATTATGCGAGTTGTTAGGTCATTCCCTTTCACAATGGGATTCATTAGGGTCCTTTGTGGCCAGGTGTGAAAGGTTTCTGTTCTTCCTGGGTAAAGAATGTAATACTGCATTGTATAAAGGTGAGAGGTGATGTCTCAAGCCTCCCGCTCTATTCAATGAAGGTTTTTCCAGTTTAACAAAGATAGCTTCCTTCACCCCCCTCTCAAACCATCCGTCTTCTCTGGCCAGAATTTGTACATTATTGTCTTCGGACGAGTGGCCAGTGTCCTTCAGATGCAGGTGTACTGCTGAGTCCTGTCCTGAACTATTTATGACAAATCATGTTTTGTCATTTTTGGCAGGGTGGTAACTTGTAACTTTGATTTTAAAACCATAGAACCAAATTTTGTGTAAGGCAGTCGTTTAGTATTAGAACAGATGATCAGGAGAGGTTCGTGCTGATCCAAACCACAGAGGCTCCAACTATTAGTCACATAACATTGTCCAAGGGGCCCCTGAAATAACTCCTCCCACTTCACAACTCTGTAACAATAACAAGCCTTTTAATGCTCACAACGTCATGGGTTTTTAATGTGTGTGCCCGTGAAAGATGATGCAGTTAGTAAGACCCACATTCTGTGAGGTTTAGATCTACACGGTCATATTTATGGCCACATTTGTGTCTTTGTATAAATATGTATAAGTCACTTCTAAGACTCTTACTTTTATGTGGTGCATTTTAACTCAAGTGTTTTTCTTTTACTTACCTCGTTTTAATCATTTCATGATAATTAAAGACATTCTAACGTGATAAAAGCATTAATTAATGGGAGGTTTGGCGTCTCTCCCCTGCATTACACATGCAGGCCAGATGGCTTTTAGTTGTTTTCCAGCACAGCTGAAAAAGGGGACTGTTTTTCCAGCTCCACTTTTCCTGATAATATTTCAGGGAAGAGCAATGTTGTGATAAACGACACCAACACCCATTGTTTGTTAAAACAGTAGGGCTTCAGAGAAATATTAGCACTGGTATGAAACCCATTTGTTTTCAGTCGTAGAAGCAGGAGTAGCACCATCAGAGGTATCTGTAGCAGTAGAAGTGTGTGTTTTTACCCGTTCACTGTCCTGGGTTATGCGTCTCTGTGCCATGCTGAGCTCATCACGGATTTTCTGCAGGTTGAGCTCCTTAGCAGCGAGCTCCTTTTTGCTTTGCACCACTTCATTCTGAATGGTCTTCAGCGTGCCGGCCTTCGCAGACAGCTCGTCCTCCAGACTTGAGATACAACGCCGCATTTCTGATAATGATACTGATGGATGAACCAAACACACAAAGATATAATGTTAATACCTTCAATCTAGGCATAAATCAGGTCTAGGATTTTTTTTACCTGAGCACCTTTCAAAATAAAGAAATGTAAAAAAGAAAAACGAGAAAAGACAATATAAAACCATGAACAGAGGACTTAAGAGTAGAAGGGACAACAGGTAGTCCTGTTAGAATTAGTAATTTAGTCTTTAAACATACTGCGTCTCATTTTAGAGTAGGCGTACTGCACAAACAGTCCTGTAACTGCAAACAACAGCTCTAATAACTGAGACACCTTCAATCACTTTAAGTCTAACAGAATTGCACCAGTGTTTGTAAAAGTTTTACCTCAATCATTACTAATCACAGTGTGCATCACTGCCATCTTTCATTAGGAAGCACTGCTCACAAATGTTGGGTTGAACTGGGTGAACAGTCACTGAGTGGGTGGAGTGCGACAAAGAGAAAACAGGGAGTGGAAATACTTGGAAAACACATTTTAGCCATTTTTTCCTAAAATGAGCATAACAGTAAGAGCAATATCCTGGTTTCTGACAAGTGACCATTAGCAGTCAATGACAGAGCAGCAACACACAGCTCACATCTTTACAAATGGGGTCAATCAATACCGACAAGCTCAATGACAACCACAGCTGTTGTAACTCTGCCTGATACACTTCGACCAAGCCTGTGGGTGTCACGCTGCTGATTTCCAAAGCCAGGGATAAAATCAATTTATGGCTTGTCCTAAGAAAAATGTGTTTTGCAATGTTTTGGCATCTATGGTAAAATCTGTATTAGGGTGTATTTGTCCTACATAGACACAAATATAATCTTAATTTCTTGCACTACTGATTTCAAACACTACTGATTTCAAACCTGTTGTTTCCACAATTTACCACATACAATCCCATTATGAATCAAATCAGAATAAAATCCTGGAATGTATATGTGTGACTTGAAGAGTTACAGTGGAGAGGAGCATAATAAAAAACATAGCAGCAAAAACATACAAATAAGCAGACCTAAAGTAAACTCTGTACCACTCCTCCCCTCCGAGTGTCCCAGCAGCTAAAAGAGGCATTTATTGTTTCACACTGACCTGTCCCTTTCCTCCTCTGAGCAAACACACATAGAGGAGCTGAGAGAAAGAGGAGTGTTACATCACAATCATAAAGTGTAGTAAGAGCCGCTCTACATTAAGCTGGCCTGGGAGCAGGAGGAGGAATCTCCGGCTGAGCCAGTGATTTCTACACAGCCTCTTATGTAACAACTGTTGTTGAGGTTATACAGAGTACATGGGATTCAGGACAATCACACTGCTTCAGGTAGTCCGATCAGATAAAAACCAAAACAAAACAAATAACATTTTGTCATGTGGCTTAACTGCTCTGACCAAGATCACAATAACAAAACGACATTATCAGTTAACTGTGTGACAAAGTCCTTTATTTAATAGATTATAAATAAACTAGAGTTTGTGTTCCTGTCCTGAACATGGTGCTAGAACACTGTGCTTGTTTTGGCACATGATGTTAATTTAGTCTTAGTTTTTTTTTATGAAAGTGGGTCGTAATCAAAAAAATTTAATCCTTGACTCCTGAGTTTTGTTAGTTTTACTCGGGTTTAGCCAACTTAAACTAAAAAACATATTAGTCTTGTTATAGCATTTTAAATTTTTATATCTACTAAGCACTTTTAGGCCACAGCTGTTGCCATCTTTGTGTACTGCTACCATAGTTACAGGTGTTATTTTCATCTATTGCAGGGTTATTGGAACAGATTCAGTGTCCCTCTGTTCAGCAGTGATACAACAGACAGACAGTCCTCAGTCAATCCAGTTACCATTTCCAAACTCTGACTGTTTGAACAGAAGCGTTCTGTCTCTGTCCGTCCGGTTCATCTACCATTAGCATTACCATTCAGCAGATGATTCCCTCACTTGTCCTGTACAATCCTGTTTACTGTGAGATGCTGAATGGTTGGATGACATTAATACATAATTACTTTAGCAAACATCTAGACAAAGCTTCAGATGGAGCTCTGTCACTAATCCTGGATCTGACTCATTCTTTCTGACAGCAGCATGAAAAATATCCAATTGAAAGTAAGCAACCATTTAGTATTACTAATGTAAAATTAGTTTTCATAAATGTCAGCTGCTTTGTTGCTGCTTCTTGTCCAAATGCTGTTTGGTTTATTTCACGAACATATGTCTTCAAGAACCGGTAACGCTACTAGACATATGAGGTTTCTTAATCATGGCAGTACAACAGCTTTAAACCGTTTATTAAATGTTTATATGGTGCTAAACCAATTTATTTTGCATTTTAGCACATCCACCTACCTTGTCTTGCCGCCTATCAAATTCTACTGATGTTAAAAGCCTTAAAAGTTGGTGAAATGTCGAGCAAAGACTGTATTTCTTCACCTGGAACTCATAACAGTTGGGAACTTCTGTATTTAAACTGTATTTTAATACATGACCCCAATACAGACTAGTTTTTGTGCTCCACATCAAAATAGCAAAAAAATTGAAAAAATTGGAACCTTGTCTTGTCATACTTGCCACCCAAGACAGAAAAAATACGCAGAATAAAAGATAGTTTGGGCAGCAAAGAAAACTTTTACTACTCAGAAGCTGCAGGGTGCTGAATAAGACTTTGTGTTAAAACAGTCATTAGTTTATTAGACCATTTGTGCATTTTGGATATTATCATTTAGCTTTTATTCACTGACAAAAAATCTTAACATTTCATTCTAGTCATTATTTTGAAGTATTACTTCTTATTACCTCGCGGATGTTATGTTTTTGCCAGCATTTGTCCTTTTGTTTGTTTGTTTGTTTGTTAGCAAGATAACTTGAAAAGTTCTGAACGAATTTTGATGAAATTTTCAGGAAATGTTGATAATGGGACAAGGAACTGATGATTACATTTAGGTGATGTTCTGGATTACCAAAAATGAGAATATGCCGCTCGTGGAAATCACAATATGGGTGGAAATGAGGTGTGTTACCGGCCTGAGCCTGCTCCTTTAAGCGCGGTGGCTTATGGGTAATGTAGTAGTAGTAGATGAAGGGAAGAGCGTTGTGTGTATGGCCCGCCCGGCACTCGTGCTGGACTCTTTCACTGTGTCTGTGACTAATAAACGGATCCAGTTCCAAGGTTTACTGCCTCCCATGCTGCCTGTTTTGACAGCGGCCCAGACAGCTTGTTACCAGCACAAAACGAGCTAACAAAGTAGTGTTGTTTACTGAGGTATACGCCACAGAGCTGAGAAGGTAACAGCTGCTTGGCGGAGGTCTGTGCTCTCCGAGTGCTTCTCTAGTTGGTTTTCCTCTTTTCACAGAATTCGTTGAATAACAAAAATGCAAAATAACTCCAGCAAACTACTTCAGACCTTCCAAAATCACACATCACCAAAAAGCATTAGTCAACGATGACTTATTCTGCCCAGAGCTTACAGGCCATCGCTCAGTATAAATTAAAAACCAGCTATGACTGAGCTTCAGCTGCAGCGGCCCCCAGGCTCTAGAACAGGCTTCCTATTGACTTTAGGCTGGGTAACAATGTTGACTATTGTAAGTAGCACCTGAAAACCTTTTTGGACTGACATCTCGTTGATAACTGTAAAAGCCGGCATCAGAGCTGTGACAAACACATGTCAAATTTAAGACTAATTTATTAATTGGAGGATTGTTTCACAGCATAAGACTACTAAGTTTAATAGATGACAGCGTGTCTGTGGCGGGTCCTGTTCTCACAGCAATCCAGCTTTTTAATGTTGCTTTAGGACAGGGTTGCCCAATCCTGGTCCTCGAGGGCCACTATCCTGCATGTTTTAGATGTTTCCCTCTTCCAACACACCTTATTCAAATGATCAGCTTATCATCAAGCTCAGCAGAAGCCTGATAACGATCCTGATCATTTGAATCAGGTGTGTTGGAAGAGGGAAACATCTAAAACATGCAGGATAGTGGCCCTCGAGGACCAGGATTGGGCACCCCTTTTTGTAGGGTTTTGTGAGCAAAACGTGACCAAAAAAAAAGCCATCAGGAGTTGTGAGCAACGTTATTAATTTTTATTACTTCATAAAATATACACAAATACTGTAAATAAAGTGTGTTAAAGAACTGTAC